>JAWQFJ010031342.1:0-20000 GCA_034096865.1 Theodoxus fluviatilis
TGCAGGGGCACACCCAGATACCACTGCAGGAGTACACAGGCACACACCAGTACACCCAGAGTTTTATTGGCCTGCAAAACGAGACAATCTATCACCATCTATATTCGCAGCGTCTGCTGCACTCATAATGCAAGCTATCTTATTTCGCACCACTCTCATTCACGAGAAAGCCAAACGACGCTCACACGCGTCATTACTTTACAGAGCCCAAAAGCGGCTCAAAACTGCAACCAAACACAGTAGAAACTCCTTACAATCATTCTCTAAAGTTAACTCTCAACGTTAAACATTTAGACGAATATTTCTTCAGACTACTGTTACATATAAGACAATTCAAGATGGCGTTCGCTACACGTGTTCACATGCACGCGCGTTCAGTCACAACTAACGCGAAACACTCACCTCAAATCTCTTCAGGCCGTGAAACTATAGCTATCTATCGCAGGGGAGATTGCTCACACAAAAGCCACTCAGGCTGGACATAGCTGCCCTTACGCTTATGAGCAAAACATCGCCCTGGGGCGCGCCACGATGGCGACCCCAGGACGAACGCTCAACACGTCTTGCTTGTCTCTCCCAGAATTATGACTGACGTCACTCAGCAGCGGGGAAAAAATATATGACGTGTCCTCTCCAAGCCAATGAGAATATTCATGGTGACAACGCTTACGTTTGAATCTTCCCTCGCTTCCTCGATGGATTTGACCTACCCCTCTAAGCACAATTACCCTCCTTGGCAACTGGAGTCAAATATCGATCTTTCTGAGCTATTTTTATCTCTTCTTTGTCGTGTACCACGCGACAAGTCCTCCCTGCTCAAGAATAGACTACGTCTACACCTTCCCAAACTTCCTCACATCACAACTCTCATGAGCAGTTATCCTTCAGACTAACCCTCCTTCATCCACAATGCAAAGCAAGACTGAAGTCTTCTTCCTGAAATTCATTTAGCTAAGCCTCAGCCGCACTGCACGCAGCTATAACTTACTATCAACAACCAATCCTCGCGAACAGGACTATGGCACACTGCACAAGTGGTTACACTGGCATCTAAGCATCTCCAGGGAGAGAGAACAGGAAGACAGCCGTCTTAAAGTCCATGACCTCGGCACGCCGAGTCACGACAACCGCCGTCTCTCCAGGCGCGCTTCCGGAGAGAGAGAACGGTAGACAGGCGTCACTATGCTGCGACCCCAGCAAGCTGGGTCACAACACCCGCAGGCTCCCCAGACAACACAAGGATCCAGCTCACTCTTTGCACATGCGCTCACACACGCTAGGAACTAGGGACACTTGCACACCCCCGGGAAGAAGAAAGGCCTCAGCAAGCCAGGGACTGCCCCATGCAGTCTCCCGGAAAGATAGCAAAGCACCCATCGTCTCCTTGCGTTATCACACATGCAAGTTCCACACAACTGGCATGCTCCAATGCAACTCTCATCACCAGTTGCACAGTCAGACTAACAGTCTTTCTCGCTGCATCTCTCACAGCAATCAGAACAAGCATTTGCACGCGGGTTCACACACCACGCTGCAACTACAACCGCATCTGTCAACAACTCATCTATGCCAATCACAGACTGCCAAGCAATCGGACAGCTAATCTATCCACTCACGGACATCCACACGTCCAGTACTCACATAGCACTTTACTTGACCAGCCTTTCTGACGCAGACAGTCATCTCATGACAGATACTCACTGAACCAGAACGCTACCCACAGTCGCGCTCTAAACTAAGATAGCCCATTCTTCTGACTACCCTACAATTATGTTCCCCAATTACAGCTAGAGAGTTAAACAGTGAACTTCACTAACACGAGACAACTCAAGCAGACCACGCTCTTGCCTCGCATATCGCTGCTATCGCAGACACACTCCTCGAGTTCACACAGTCATGCCAGGAAGATAAGCAGGCCACTCCTCGCCCCTCCAGGAGGAGAGAGGGCACGGTGAAGCGCCTCCCCCTTCCCCGACACACTACAACACACTCTCTACTAAGGGTGAACTTCCCTCTTTGGTGGCGGTAACCACCACACAACATTGCCTCCCTACAAGAGGACAACCGCACTCTGCGGCGACAAACTAGCATCACAAAGCCTCTCTGCAAGAGGACAAAAGCTAGCACAAACAGCCTCTCTACAGAAGGACAAACGTGACGTCACAGCCACGCACAACTCTCTCACGAGATACACGCACTCGCACTAAGGAGTGCTGGCCCCCTCACACGCTTCCCCAGAGAGTCATCAGGCGAGTCTCAGTCAGACCATGTAGGCACCTTCCGACGTCTCTGGAGAACGGCAAGGCGCCCGTCCATCTCCTCCACACACAACGAGCAAACGCAGTCATTCAGTCAGGCAAACACGCTCTCACGCGCGGGTACGCTGAGCTACCCCAGTGCCCCTCCAGTGACCGTTAGGCGGGTTCCAACGAGCCATGAGTACACCTGTTGATCCCCTGGAGGACACGAGGCACTCAGCTACCTCCTGACTCACGACATATACCAGTCTCTTGCATTCCTTCACTAGGACACATGCTAGCAGACGGCATTTACTCAGTACACTCACATGTACTCTGCACTCTAAGCTCGGTCACACCGACTTTCACAGAGCGCACACAATAACAACTGGGCATACAACCCACTAGCGCACACGACGGTGCACTGACCACACGGGTCTACAGAGTGCACACAATGGTGCTGTGACCCCAGGTCACAGAGAACACACGACAGTGCTGTAACCCCAGGCTACAGAGAACACACGACGGTGCTGGCCCCAGGCCTCAGAGCGCACATAACAGTGCTGGCGATACAAGCCACAGGGTCTCACCCCGACTCTGACTCTAACTCTGCTTTTGGACTAGTCTACGACATCCGCCCTCTAGGCTCTGTCCTTGACATACGTCCCATACTGCCTATGACATCCGTCACCTGACTCTGCCTTCGACATCCGCCCTCTAGGCTCTGTCCTTGACATCTATCATTGACTCTGCCTTTGACAAATGATTAAGCCCCTGTCACACCTCCAGACAAACTGTCCTAACACACGGAAGTGGACAACACAGGCATTACATCATACTAGGAAGGTGCGCAGGGTAACCTCATCCCCTCAGGAGCAAAGAGAGCGGGTCCCAGATGGACCGTGCCTACACCCTCAGTCCCACTGAGTGTGAGGCACCCCCTCCACGCAGCCGACCCCTAACTGACTCATAACTCCAGTTAACACGCCACACACACACGCTGGCGTTCGACACTAGCATCAGCTGCCTACACACTCCAACAGAACTAGCGCAACCTCCAGTTGCTATTCATACACACAACCCTCCCACACGGAAAGACGTTGGAAGTAAACAGATGGCACACTGACCTAATTCAAACAACATCCGGTCCATCACACTCAGGACCTTTCTCACCAATTGTCCTCAGACATTTCCACAACTGGACAAGTCCACACAACAATAGGAGCGAGTCATCAATAGCCAACCAAGGCTCTCATCCATCCTCCTACCACTGTTACTAAAGAATGCTTCTCACTATAACAAGTGACACACACCTCTCTACACATAATACAGGATAGCTAAACCCACTACCTGCACTTCACCAGCATTCTAGCAACCTCACACATCACATGTGAAACTCCCATTAACTATACCTTCCACACAGGAAGAAAAACTGACCTAAGCAGTCTATAACTAAAATTCTTTGACTAACTTCCTAACCTTTTAAGAAATAGTCAATTCTAAACAATAAGACATCTTTCCTATCAACCAAAAGTATGTCTAATCATCTACCATAGAAATGGCTTCCAATAGCACACAAACAGCTAAGCCTATAGGGATCGCCCAGCCGGGCGGGATCCACTATAACTAACTCGACCACAGGTGAGTCTAACACCACGGCTTTCACTAAGCCTAGTAGAAAGGGCAACCAGCCTTTGATCAGCACGATCACTCACACAGCGGCGCACTCCCTCTCCCTAAGTTCTCCTCTCGGACTAGCAGACTTGCTACTCATGCAGTCACGCCTGAGCTCGCGAGACCACACTCACCAGCCATGTCTCACCCCACATCCTGCGGGTAACACCTAAGTACATAGCATGACATAGAATCAACACACCCTATAACCAGTTCATCAACAAGAACTAATCTGCTAAACAGGGAAAACATCTTTCCACAGCCAAGCTAAACCATACTCGGCAAAAGGCAAACAGGGAGTACAACAACGACAATGCAAATCAAGTAACCACAAGAAATGCACTTCTTCAAAAATACTAAACCCTCAGTGTCCTGTGTTCCAGGAAATGGCAACCCAACAAAAATGATGGTAATTCTCAAATTACAAAGGAAGGAATCCTGGCTAGGCTCGCCACTGTCGCGGTTAACCAGATTTTTCATCAGCTAAAAACCTTAATTGCCACTTCCTGGGAACACTAAGATAAATAGATAAAATATGTAAACAAGTAACAACTAAAATAAAAGACACTGAGGGGGTAAATCCAATTTTTAAAACAAATACTTTAATCAATAACAACCATCCTGAAAAGAAAACCCAACCCGGATAAAAATCCCCATGACAATTTGCAAGATAAACAGGATACTCAACACTACACGCAACATTTAATGCACCGACTTCCGCACGGGTTCAAGAAGTGAGAGGTCGGCCCCATCCGGGCACAACATCACTGTAACCTCTGATAAAACAACGCTACTCCCATCGAAACTCCACCCTTCTCAAAGGGTACATTAGGATGTGACCACGCAACACAATGCATACACCAAAACTTCACCCACACAGGGGTACGGAGATACACTCCACTGCTCTTCCCAGCAGCATACCAAAACTTCACCCACACAGGGAAAACGGAGATACACTCCACTGCTCTTCACAGCAGTATACCAAAACTTCACCCACACAGGGAAAACGGAGATACACTCCACTGCTCTTCACAGCAGTATACCAAAACTTCACCCACACAGGGAAAACGGAGATACACTCCACTGCTCTTCACAGCAGTATACCAAAACTTCACCCACACAGGGAAAACGGAGATACACTCCACTGCTCTTCACAGCAGTATACCAAAACTTCACCCACACGGGGGAAACGGAGATACACTCCACTACTGTCTCACACAAAGACTTACCCACTTCACGTCTCTGACACACGCTGTCACTCACCGACAGTCCTGCGCGGGCGCTCCTGTCCGCGCGCTTACACCCCTGTGGTCGTCCTCTGCAGTGCGCGCCTGCAGTCACTCGCCAAGTCCGACCCACAGTCAGGCCGAGAGCCGTCGCTCTCGGAAATGGACGAAAGTCCCACCAGTGCAGCTGCACCCGCAGCTACACGAAGTCGCAATACACACACATCCACAAGCAGTGTACACCAGGGTAAGCAGGGGAACACCGGCGAATACAGGGGGATACCGGTACGCAGGGGCACACCCAGATACCACTGCAGGAGTACACAGGCACACACCAGTACACCCAGAGTTTTATTGGCCTGCAAAACGAGACAATCTATCACCATCTATATTCGCAGCGTCTGCTGCACTCATAATGCAAGCTATCTTATTTCGCACCACTCTCATTCACGAGAAAGCCAAACGACGCTCACACGCGTCATTACTTTACAGAGCCCAAAAGCGGCTCAAAACTGCAACCAAACACAGTAGAAACTCCTTACAATCATTCTCTAAAGTTAACTCTCAACGTTAAACATTTAGACGAATATTTCTTCAGACTACTGTTACATATAAGACAATTCAAGATGGCGTTCGCTACACGTGTTCACATGCACGCGCGTTCAGTCACAACTAACGCGAAACACTCACCTCAAATCTCTTCAGGCCGTGAAACTATAGCTATCTATCGCAGGGGAGATTGCTCACACAAAAACCACTCAGGCTGGACATAGCTGCCCTTACGCTTATGAGCAAAACATCGCCCTGGGGCGCGCCACGATGGCGACCCCAGGACGAACGCTCAACACGTCTTGCTTGTCTCTCCCAGAATTATGACTGACGTCACTCAGCAGCGGGGAAAAAATATATGACGTGTCCTCTCCAAGCCAATGAGAATATTCATGGTGACAACGCTTACGTTTGAATCTTCCCTCGCTTCCTCGATGGATTTGACCTACCCCTCTAAGCACAATTACCCTCCTTGGCAACTGGAGTCAAATATCGATCTTTCTGAGCTATTTTTATCTCTTCTTTGTCGTGTACCACGCGACATTTAGTCTCACCGTCTGATCGACCAAGTGGGCGACTCATGTGTTCTCAAAGTTTTCCAGATGATTACACCTTCCAGAAGCCACTCATTTGCACGCCATGGCATTCCATTGCTTTGTCTTTGTCGCTGACGCATGCTTAAAAACAATTTGTTTCAATGCAGCAGTAGATCGATGACGGTCTAGTAGAATATGTGGAAAAGTGCTAAGCTATGATTCTATTTTGCAAATGCGTTGCAGTGTTTCCACTATCCACATCTATTTCATCCAAATGCTTCCTACCTTTTTCGTAATGTTGGCACTTTCTTTCTGCCCAGAACACTGCTCGAAAGAACCATACATTTAAAAGATTAGTGCTGTCCATTGCAGTATTCAGCACTTTACATCTAGGCATTGTGCTAATGTTGGCTATTTATTCACGTGTGTGTTGCTGCCACAAGCTTGTCTCAGACATCCTACTATAAGAAACGAATTTTTCAGTAACGGAAGTTTTAATATAATGTATCATTATCTCAGGGGGAAACGTTTACCGCGATTTTTATGGTAAGTTGGTGGCGGATGCATCTTCAAACTTCAACTAAAGTGTGTTCGAAATGAGTTAGATTTGACAAATGTACACTTTTCTGTGGCATGGATCTTGACGCTTTTTGAGACTCGCGTTCACTATTACCAGTCTCGAAGGGATGCATCAACATACCCACAATGAATTCTCAGCTCTTTGCCAATTTGCATTGTTTTATTTGTATAGATAGTAATAGACACTTCTTACGGTGAGCAGATATGTGCTAACTAAGGAGTTCTATGACTGCATTTATTTTCAACAACCCCAGATATGGTTAGAAGTTGTTCTCGTAGCTGTTAGGAAGTTTAGCAAACATTAAATAGAAAATTACTGCAGTCTAAGAATATATGGATCGATGACATGAACTCAATCCATGGCAATATCAACTCTTCATTCTTAAAAAAACTGATTAAATGTATTTGCCACATGGCGATGCAGTACATTTGTAAGTTCGATCGTATGCTCGATGAAAAATATGATGCTGATAATCTCGCCATTTTTAATGCAAATATTGGATTTGTTACATGTTCAGTATGGTTGTTGAGAATAAGCCTGGAAAAAAAATGATAGGTTGAAATAGTTATGTATCAAATTACAAACAATATGAACTCATTCATTCGTTGCAGCCAGAGATCCGCAAGATGTTTTTTATTCACATCAATAAAGATAATGCAACACTGAGCCTAAGAATAACGCTAGCAGTCAGCATCACTTCACCAAACGGGAATGTGTTATCCTCCGTGTCACAAGGGGAAAAATAGTAGTCATGTGATCCCAAGCAGGAACTGAACCTCTGCGTGGAATCGCCTCGCACTATTCCTTACACTACCCAAATTCTGGTCATAAAGATCTCTAGCTGAGTTTATCACTTACTTGACTGTTTGCCTGTAGTGAATGCAGTCTTGCTGGGGAGGTCATGTTACTGCTTCTGCAGCAGCGTGCAGCTCCATCCCTTCGTAAAGAAACACTTGAAAAGGGACGTGTTTGAGCTCTCTTTTGAAAGATACGCTGGTATAAATGTTTATCTCGAAAGTGGAAAATAATTGTAACGTTGCTATAATGCGAAGTCTATAGGGTGCCGTGGTTCAGACAGTCCCCGAGTCCTCATGTATTGAAGTAATCTTCAATTGAAGACGGTATTAACATCGAGTTGGAAATATGATATACCTAGTACACACCCATTAAACTTTTCCATTTCTTGTGTCCGCAAATGCTAAAATTACTATTTTCCCCATTAGCTACATGAAGAAGTACCCTGTGTCTGGCTTAGGTTTGAAACACAATAGTGAGTTACCTAGTTGACGAGGAACCGCTTGTGGCAGCCAATTACTATTTGCCTACAATTTAGGTTTAGGATCTGTGCCAGTGACTGATCATACTACTTGCATCTATCAAGCTAGCAGTCAGGTCTTTTGAAAGCAATTATCAAAGCCATCGCATCTGCTGTCAGAGCGCGTCCTCCAGACATTTCAGTGACACCACTGCACACGAGTATGCGGTTCAACCATTGGTTTGATGAGCTCTTCTTGGTCGCACCAGGGGAGCTGATAGACTGTACATTCCCGAAGCGTAGACTCCGGTGGGCCATCGTGAAAAATGTTGTACTAAATGCATATAGAAGGATGATGTATTGGGTCGACTGCAGGCGGTTAGGAGATGTGGTTTAGTCCTCGCGGAGGCTCACGGTAATGTTATTGTCAATCTTTGCTATAAAGTAATAAGTATCATTCTAAAAACTGTTATTTTCATTCTGTTCAGCTATGTGCTCCTTGAAACACTAAGATCTAATTGCGAGATAAAGAGGAGCTTCTTATCTGAATAATTCAAAGCTGCTCTTCCCCATTCCACAATCACAGAGATACTGCAGTTTGTTGTAATCTTGCTAACTGAGATAATTAAGAAATAAGCACAATTTTGTGCTACAGGAGTTGATGTAGCCCCCAGTTTACACTATACAGTTGTTTAATCTGCCTTCTAGGAACACATAGGTTTTTGATGTGAAAGACTGATGTGTCATCTTCAATGTCACACAAGTCCGATGAATGCACTTCCTTTCTTGACTGACCTTCAGTCAAAAAGCATCATTGAGGGAAGGGGAGGGGGGGGGTGTTTGCGTGGTCGGGGGTTGCTTGGGGACAATGAGAGGAGGCGGAGTAGTTGTGGAGAGTTGTAAAACATTACCAAGCATGCAACTTTCACATATCAGTACTGATATATTTCTACAAATGCGCGTGCATCTAATATGTATTAAGGCATCTAATTGCATAGGTTTACTTGCAACACAAACGCACACGCTCACACGCATGCACGCAAACACACACACGCACACGCACGCACGCACGCATGCATGCACACACACATACACGCACACATACGAAAAAATAAATGTACAGTTTTATGTGCACCTTGCAATTCAGCAGTGATCATGGTAAATGCACCGAAGAACTCTGCCAGTGCCATCTTCTAGAGCATTGCATAATGTGGCGTCTGCACGTACCATAGAAATGTTCGTCTTCAGAGAAGATATATCGATACACAAACATAGCCCAATGACTTGAAGATAAGTAGTGTGAATGATAGTTTTGTTTACTGTAAAAAATATTTACTTAATATATGACGCAATGAGTACTTATATACAGTGAACGATTTGCGTGTCAAAAAACTGTCATTGTCAGATCTGCATTGGTTACTCTGGCCCTGCGCTTGACTTATTTCCCTTCTTAAAAAATTCAGAGGAATAAAATCACAGTTTTGAAGTCGTTTTGTAATCTTATGGCGCAGGAAAAGAGAACTTCGGTCCTTTGATTGTGCATATTGGAGACCACGTTGAACGTCCAGAAAACAGGACTA
This sequence comes from Theodoxus fluviatilis, assembly GCA_034096865.1. Classification (NCBI taxonomy): domain Eukaryota; kingdom Metazoa; phylum Mollusca; class Gastropoda; order Cycloneritida; family Neritidae; genus Theodoxus; species Theodoxus fluviatilis. The sequence goes on from JAWQFJ010031342.1 coordinate 9,638, forward strand.
GGTACTCTGACCGTCCCGTGGTGTCCGTCCCCCTGTCTCCCCCCGTGACGGCCACCACTGTCAACATCTCCATCACTGGCTGCTCTATCCTCCAACTTTGTGAGGTGGAGGTCTTCGCTGTCAGACGTGAGCATTTTGTTACAATGACCTTCCCCCAATATGAAATGCTAATCACACAGTGTTTTATAATACATGCCCAGCACGTGCCTAATGTCTGAATCCCTCTCTCCCATTCATTGGCGTTCATGATTCAATAAACAAGGAGACAAGCTATCTTTCCATCTGTAATTAACAGTATGCAAAACTGTTATTATAAATTGTTCACGGTTATACATCTGGCCACGCAAAAAGTCAAAGGCTTCATGGAGAAATTTCATTCGCCGAATTTTTAATAATCCCCGTATTTCTTCACATCGAATTAAATTAAAGTCTTGTTATCCACAAGATTAAAAGTTCAGTTCTGTAACAGTTTCATCGTACATGAAGTATTGTGACCATAGGTTGCATGTATCTACTTGGGTCTAATTTGACTTCATGTACTTTTGTATGCAGAGTTTAGTTATGACATGTTCTGCACTGATGATGGAGAAAACTGCAAATGTACACTTGTTATCCTTGCTGAAGTATTGTCATCATGAAAGTACTATCATTTGAAACTGATTTTAACATCTTCTGAGAGTATATTGCTCCTTGCCCATTTACTGTTGACCCTTTCTATTTATTTCATGTCATTCTTTTCTACCCTTACCCTGTTGCTTTTCAACGCAGACGTGGACAAGTGTGCCAGCACCCCTTGTCAGAATGGAGGCACCTGTGCTGACGGACTCTTCAACTACACCTGTACCTGTGACAGTGGCTACACTGGAATCAACTGTGAGACAGGTGAGTTTGCAACTGTACCAATGAGACTGGCTGTACATGTGTCTACCTTGAATCGAATGAAGTATTATCTCATCTACAACAACGCATTTCTTTCCATTGTGGTTAACTATCAGGTGATTCAACGTCTACAACTCCATTTGTACGCTGGGCTTTGCTGGTTGCAAACATTAGTCAGACAACATTATTAACTGCGTCTTACTGTCTCAAACGTTAGTAATAAAATGCCATCGATATTAGAAAAGTTTTAGTGGTGTTACAACACTGCAAGCAACATATCATACTGAATGATGAGGGATAATCAATATACAACTCTTCTGTAGCGAAACCCTCTTTTCCACTCTGTTTCCCCATGCATTGTGCACTTATTGACACATGAACTATAAGTCTAAAGCAATGAGTTTTGTAGGTGTTTCTTGTAACGTTGATGATAAGAAGCAGTCTCATTTTCAGCTTTGCTAAAAAGAAAACCTTTGGCCGAAAGGATGCCACATCATAACGCTAAGCGTGCTTTAATGAGTGACTTTTTTCAATTCAGTTAAATACAAAAACTACAATTACATCTACAAACACCTCGATTGGGGTATTCTTCCTTCCTTTCTTTCTTTCTTTCTTTCTTTCTTTCTTTCTTTCTTTCTTTCTTTCTTTCTTTTTTTCCTTCTTTCTTTCTTTCCTTCTTTCCTTCTCTTCTTTTCTCTTCTCTTCTCTGCTCTTCTTTTCTCTTCTCTTCTCTGCTTTTCTTTTCTCTTCTTTTCTTTTTTCAGACATTAATGAATGTGACTACACTCCTTGTCGGCATGAAGCTAAATGCGGAAATCTTGCGGGAAGTTTTGAATGTGGCTGTCTTCCAGGGTACAGTGGAACACGCTGTGAAACAGGTTCGTCTTTACAGCATTTATTTCAAATATTGCTTTTCGTATTAAGCACGAAGTAAGAATTTGCGGAACCATATGAATGCAACTGTGCAGAGAATAATATATAGTTATTCCATCTTACACAATGACCATAAGGCATGAAAAACTGTATATGAAATGAAGGGATACTCAATGTCAACTTAGTGATAAAACAAAGGCAATGGATTTCAAGCGAGCGACTCTTCCATCTTGCCCCGAGGTGCCTGTGTAAATTCATATTTTGGATGGCCGAATGGTGAGGTGGAAGTTAACACCGTAGTCTTGCAGAGCACCAGGGTAAAACCTCAGTTAATGGAGCTACCAGGATAGGGATTTGTGGGGGAGCTGTTGATTTCATTTTCCACATGTTGCTGCCAGGTCTTAAGTGTCTGTTTTCGTTTTGATCCTGGACTCAGATGTTTCTCATCTATTGGCACTCAGCCGGACTCATATGCCTGCAACACCTGCTTTTGAGGAAATGACAGTTACATTATTTCTTAATATAATGCCATGATGCTCTGAATGCAATGCATCTCGCATACTAATATCATTTCAGTAATTATCCATGTCATCTCTCTTAAATATATCTAACGTATTAATGACGCGTACACATTTGTATACATTTCCATACAAGCATGTTCATGCGTTCCGTTTCAGACATCGATGAGTGTGCAAGCTCTCCTTGCCAGCACGGCAACTGCACTGACAGAGTCAACAGTTACAGCTGTACCTGCCTGCCTGGCTACACTGGGTTGAACTGTTCACAAGGCAAGTAAACATTTACGCTGAAAACTACCCAGTCAATTTATGAACGAACATGTCTCACTTGAATTGCTTTATTTACATTAGCACACTTGTTTGCCATTCATATGAACAAAGAGATTTGAGACAATGGTTTTACTAGTTATTACAAACGTGTGCCCTGCTGATGAGCAAGACACACACAGAGAGCGAGCGAGCGAGCAAGCGAGCTAGAGAGAGAGAGAGAGAGAGAGAGAGAGAGAGAGAGAGAGAGAGAGAGACAGAGAGACAGAGAGAGAGAGAGAAATATATATATATATATATATATATATATATATATTGCGTGGTCCACAAGACCATTACTAGAAAAGAAAAAAGAAAAAACCGCAACAAAAACAATCAAAGTCGGAAAGTAAAACTGCGTACGTGCGACATCAACAAGTCGGCCTCATTAGAGTCATTGTCAGAATAATGTGCACAGGGCTACCGAAAGATAGGTACTGCTTGCGCTTCACGCGGTATGGCTGCCGTCAGAGAGAAGGTGTGTGTGTGTGTGAGAGAGAGAGAGAGAGAGAGAGAGAGAGAGAGAGAGAGAGAGAGAGAGAGAGAGAGCATGTGATTGGGATGGGTAAACAAAGCATGAGTTGATGTAACCATTTTCTGCAAAATGTTGTAAATACATGACATTACAAAGAAGGCCTTGAGTCTATTTTACATTACATTTAACACATACATAAGACGTTTCCACGTAAACAGTTTTACATATAGTAAGAAAATAATTCGATCATGGTGTATGTTATGTCAACATGGTAGGGTAATTTCTTGCAGATTTTTGTCCTAAACATGGCGCCAGAAAGAAAGCCAGTCAGTTTGAAAATCACGTTTAGACATTTGCTGTTTTTGCTTTACACTATGAAATATTTTAACGTGTGGAAATCAGTCATACATTGCATCAATGAGATTTTGTTGAATTAATATTGCTGAAATAGTTGCAGTAAGTAATGATTTCATCAAATGTATTCTTGTAACGGAACTGCTTGTGAGAAAACTCAGCTTCATAGGTGTGTATGCAGTGTGAACTGCTAACAATGACCCACAATAAGTAAAAAAGCGTCAAACATTTTTTAAAATACGAAACTCAATTAGTAATCTTCTTAAAAGGTTTAGGAAATTGTTGTAGATTTGTGATCTGCTGAAGTTAAATTAAATTAGAAAATTGATAAGACGAATTATTTTACTGCACGTTTGAAGGGAAAAAATAAGTGGTCTCTTTTCATCAAGCCTACTTTTTGAATTGTGAATTGCAATGGTCAAACTCCTTCCTCAATGTTGAATAACCGCTGTTTATGGATTGAAATACAATTATTTTGATGTCTTAAAAATTCTCTACCACCATGAGATCGCAAGATGGTGATATGATTACATTTTCAGAGGCGCACATTATGCAATGTATGATTGATGGATGAATGATGTTTTGTGGCCTGTCCGATTCTGTGGACTATTAAAGGCCACTGAAAACGAAAAATTATTAAAGTTGATTAGTATAGAAACATGTCATTTCACGATTTCCATAGTTCTTTGCCTCTTACGAATTGCTTAAGGAGACGCGGGGTGTCAGTTCTTACTCTAAACCCAAAGGGTAACTGCATTCGGGGTTGAATTTTTTCTCTCTGTTGACAGACATAGACGAGTGTGCTAGCAACCCATGTCCGGAAGGGGCTACGTGTCATGACTACCTGAACTTCTACAACTGCACTTGTGCTGCCGGCTTCACTGGACAGAACTGTGAGACGAGTAAGCACAATTTAATCTGCCCCAACACCGTAAAAGGGCCTCTCTTCTTGTAAAAGCAAATCTGTACAAGTTGTTTTCGTGTCTTTCATTTTCTAAACGAAATTGTCTTTGAACAATTGTTTATTACAAAAATACAAGGATGCGTTTCCACGTCTAAACTTTTGATCTATTTTTAAAGTACTTTTTATCTATCAAAGCACCTATAATGAGAAGGGTTATCAATTAAACAAAAAGCAGAAAGAGTGCAGAGACAGTCAATGACCTGCAGTCGTTTATTCCCGTCAATCTTATATACAGACATAATGTGCATTGCAGTCACTGATTAAGCTTTTATTCAAATGCTAGCTTGAAACACGATCTTACATTGCATTGAGAGGACACACCTCTGCTTCTAATGACTGCTGATGAAACAGAAAAAGCTGGGATGTGAAACTCTCACACAACGACTGTAAAAAAGGGAGATGACAATGCGTTTGACAACGGGGAACATATGAAAGCATACAGGGAGAGAGTCTTGAATGACAACGCCTCGGGCTGTATATGCCTGACTGATCACGTTGGCGTCTTTTTGGGAGCAAGAATAAAGTTAGTTACCATCTAGTAGTCTTTATGCACAACCTCAACAATCAGTCAAAGCAAGGTACCGTCTGTCACACATGGAATGATTCTGCCCAGTAGCAGCTGCCTTGTTGTGCATTCAAATCACATCACATAAAGATATATTGATTTTTCCTGTGAAGTACATTCGATTATGTGTGGAAGACAATGAAGCTAAACGCATTAGTTGAAAAAAGCATCACCTCCTGCTCATAAGAGGATTGATAATAAGCTAAAATATGCAGTTTTGCGATATCTTCCATTTGCCATCAATCAAAATTGATTTATACATTAATATGATCTACATATATTTATATTCCTTTTCTTATGTGCTTACCTTGTCGGATGAAAATCCTCTCGCCTTCATTTCTTCAGATATTGACGACTGTGCCAGTTCACCTTGCTTGCATAATGCTTCATGCAAGGACGGTGTCAACAGTTATACCTGCAAATGTGCGGCTGGATACACTAGCAGCAACTGTAGTGACGGTAAGCTATTTCTTGAAGAAATCTATTTTCTCTGTTTTGCGCCCGCATGCTGCATGTTTATGTGGTTCTCTGAACTGCAAGACTATGGAAGAACATGCTAGTGAATGCTGTGTTGATAAAGCGTGATTTTGGGACTGCCTCTGTCTTCCAGCCTGCAGTGGCGGTTATTACGGCCCTGGTTGCAACAGCACTTGCAGCCTTCACTGCCTGGAGAGCTCCGATAGGGGAGGCCAGCACTGCCATCACACATCAGGACAGTGTCTGCTGCAGACTGGCTGCAAGGACGACTTTCAGGGCGCTAGGTGTGACACGAAACAACGTCAAGGTACTAGGACCATGACATATCTATTCTACTTTGTACTTTCAGTTGCAGGTTATGTCATTTAATCAAGTATATTTAAAATTTGCATTCCAGTAACGACATTTAAAATGTACATTCCAGTAACATCCCCCTCCTTTTGTTTAAATTCAGCATTATTTCAAGAATCCATGACGGATTATTTCAGTTGTCTTTTAATAAAGAACAGGTATTCTGTGGAGTAAACAAAACGAATTTGTAACGCACATTCTATTTTGACTAAGAATTAAGGAAAAAACTCTCAATGAAACTGTACATAAATGTCCTCGTTATCGAAATCGTTTGAACGAGAAATAACCTCCCGACTCTAAGTTTAAGTTTTTTTTATTATGACAGTAAAATGCATGAGCCAAACAGTTAAATTTTGCTAGAGGTCGTAGAGTAATTGTCTATTGAATGTCTAAGTCATATCTCATGGTTTTTAAGTACTTATCTTTTCAGAGAAAAATGTCTTGCTGTATGTATTCGTTGAACATCTAAGAAAACTTGTCTGAAAAATGTGTCATTGCACATGTCATCACACGTTGTTGTAATGATCAATGCTGCTGTTATTTAATAAAACAGCTTTCTTTTTTTCTTTTTTTAAGTTGCTCATGTTGACCATCATGAGTATATAAGATACGATTAACGTAAAGGCTCATGATTGAACATGTGTCCATTTATACATAAGGAGCATACGCTCAGATATACGTGGTTATTGGCGGCAGGGCCAGGAGAAACAGGGAACAATACACCAATCATCGGTGGGGTCGTTGCCGCTTGCGTTGTCCTGATCATCGTCATCGTTATCCTCGTTGTCTGGTAGGTAGATATTTCTCATTTCCACCTATCCCACTGCAATGACCACGAAAGCCTTGTTATTAATCATGCTCAAAGAATGTCTGTGAATCCCAAGATGAGAATGGCAATGGCTTCATAATGTTTTTTACTATTACTTCCAAATTAGAATGTATACAAAGTCATTATCCAGTTGTGAATTAAAAAAAAATAAAGTCATTGCCATTCCAAAAATGATTTTTTTTCAAGTAATATATCGCAGATAGTTGTGTACACAAAACCGGGCACTAAAACAATTCACCACAAAATCAACTATTGCATCGTTGTATAATTTAAAAACACTCCTCTGCATGGTCTTATGGCAGGTGTCGGAGACGACAGCCTCAAGAGGAGTCAAGTCCTCATTTTGAAAAGGAAATGTCTAACAAACAGCATGAGGAACATTCAGGTATTGCAATAGTTACCTACTGAGCGATTCAGTTTTCTTCAAACCCGTGCACCCAAGGGTTTGAGGTGCTAGAGCACAAGCCCTAGTGTAGTTTTTTAATACAATATTAGCAATGAAACGTACACAATGTTGATTTTCAGTTTCCCTTTTTTTCCTCCGTCGGGAGACATAATGACAACTCCATACTTTCTAATGAAAAGGCATTTTCTATATTTGTTTGTTAAGCATTCTCTGTAACCTATTAACATTTTGTAGTTTGATATTGTAAGGGAAAACGTTATCCGTCCAGTTAAAATGTAAACGCGCCTCTCTACCCCATGGACATCTTAATTTCTGGAAGAAACATAGTGAAAAGCAAACCTATGTTCCACACATATAGGGCATCTGTTGTTTGGAAAGTATACTTTTGTGATTAGAATGTCACACGATGGATTTCAGAGGAAGAAGAAGAGGAGCTGGAGGAAGTGCTTGCAACCAGTGGCGATACTGGTTACTACAACACTGCTAGCACCCTTGCAATCACGAGAATCTCTCCTGATAAGCTTCTGGATCTTGTCGCCGCTTGCCGAAAGAACCCAGACCACCTAAAAGAAGAATACTTGGTTTGTAACTACGTGACGTTTGCACGTACATATTTTGTTTCACCTGTTTGACGGTGTTTAAACTGCAGAATATATTCCTTGTTATCGGGGCACACTAGTAGTCCATCCTACACATTTCAACTCCGGAGGGCAACGCGTAATTTATTTGTGGATGATGTGTTACGTTAACCTTTTCCCTGTTTCAGCCTTGGCCGTTTCACGTACGTTGTTATATACCCTGACAAGGAGGAGTGGTGTGTAACGCATTTTGCTAAATTTGCTACTGTGAAATAATGATGTGCACCTCTGCGCACCTCGGCCAGTGGCCACAGCTAGCTGCGGGTCGTATGGCTCACATTTTCGGCCAGAGACCGGGAGCGCGTTGCGGCGCTACCTAGCCCAGCAATATTTGGCTAGTCTCGGTCCAAGGCAAGAACTAGGCCAAAAGCAACAACCCACGATATCTCGTAGTTGGAAGTGGAGAGAGCAAGATGGCGGCAAGAATGCGATAAACCTTGAAAAAGATCATTCTAAGAGTAATAAACAACAACAATTGAACAAAACAATACGACAATGCTTGTGGGAAAAAAATCTACAACGGTTTAGATCTATTACTCGGTAAATTTACTGGCAAAACATAGCTGAAGTAGGGCATTTAGGTAGGTTACCTACTCAAATGGTACAACAACACACACGACGACACGTGCATCGACTCATGAAATGAGTGGACTCCTCCACTTTCAGATTTGGCAGACATTTTTGACTGACTCCGCCCGATCTGTGATCTAAACACCAGTTTTAATGACATAACAAGCACTCACCGGTCTGCAACTGCTGCCAACTGGCAGTTGGGACGGTTACATTAAAAAATATATCATCTAGAAACACAAAGCCAAACTTTGTGTGTCGCATCGCAGCCATTTTTTCTCGTTATTCTCGCTAGGCGGAGCACCTCTCAGAGCTGCTTGCGAAGTCTCGCCGAGGCCTCGTTTTCCTCGGAGCAAGAGCATTGAGAATGCTTGGTTTTCTTGCTTTTCTAGGGAAATCTTGGCAAATCTCGCCGTTTGCAACGCGCCCCTGCAAGTGTGGATGTACAGAAACATTTATTTGGTAGCTGTCAGGAAATGAAAACGTTGAAAAGTATCCGATACTTCTGTTAACGTGCACTCGGACGTTCATGAGAAATTGTGGATGCGGGTCCCTACTTAGCTTTACAATTGTTGTGTCTGTGTACGAAATTTTGAGAGGGGAGAATGATATCGAAAGGGAAGAGATTACCATGTAAACAGTTCTGATAAATACAACGTAATGCAAGCTAAATAAACACGTCAAAATATGAAGCCAAATGGCATGATTACTGCTGAATACATGGGTTTGCCTTATAGCAACTTTATATGCAGTATGCATAACTGCGTTTCATTTCAGCGTCTGCCTCAAGGACTCCTACATCCTCGGGACGTGGCCATGAACGCGCACAACAAAGGAAAGAACCGCTACAAGAACATCTGTGCATGTAAGTGCAAGGCTTTATTCTCTTTGTGACTCTTTCTTCTCTCTTTCGCAGTTAGCGGCTGAACGTCTGGTATGTATTTCTGCCTCTGACTTTTTTCTGTTCTTTCTGATTGGCCACAAGTACGCTTATTCCATAGCCTCTCTACCTGTATGTCGGCCCTCTCTGCCAACTTGCCGAGTAAATGCTTTGTCTTTTCGTCAATCGGTATATTAGCACACACGTCCGTCCAATGAAGTTTACGTCTGCCGTTGTTTGTACCGAGTAATTATCCTCATACTGTGGCATCAATCCAGCTTCCTGCCAAAAAACTTGTGTGTCTGCATGTGTGTGACTGTGTGTGTGTGTGTGTGTGTGTGTATGTGTGTGTGTGTATGTGTATGTGTGTGTGTGTGTATGTGTATGTGTGTGTGTATGTGTGAGTGTTCCCGCGTGCGTGTTTGCGTGGGCGAAGGTGATTGTGAGTCTGTGTTTGTACGTGTGTGTGATTATGTGTGTGTGTGTGTGTGTGTGTGTGTGTGTGTGTGTGTTTGCACGCACGAGCGTGCATGCTTGTATATGTGTGTGTGCGTGTGTGTGTGTTATCTGTGTGTGTTTTGTGTGTGTGTGTGTGTTTGTTTGTGTGTGTGTTGTGTGCGTGTTGTGTGTGTGTGTGTGTTTGTGTGTGTATGTGTATGTATGTATGTGTGTGTGTGTGTGTGTGTGTGTGTGTGTGTTTTGTTGTCTGCCTGTGTGTCTGTTTGTATATATGCGTTCGTGCGCATCCCCGCGTCTCTCTCTCTCTCTCTCTCTCTCTCTCTCTCTCTCTCTCTCTCTCTCTCTCTCTCTCTCTCTCTCTCTCTCTTTCTCTCTCTCTCGCTGCATGAGGAAAACGCGAGGGAGGTGTGCAGCGAAGCAAGACCAACGGTAGCAGAATGCGCGGATGTTGCGGGAAAAGCAAGCACACTGTTGTAAATGGAGAATGTCACTTTTTCCCCTCTTCGGTCGCGTTGTAACTTGCAAGACTGGGCATCAGTCTTGAACCCAGTCATGCATATCTGTTTATGTTCTCTTGTTTCGTTGTGACGGGCCGGAATGGCCTAACAAATAAACAAGTTCGTTCGTTCGTTCTCTCTCTCTCTCACTCTCTCTCTCTCACTCTCTCTCTCTCACTCTCTCTCTCACTCTCTCTCTCTCTCTCTCTCTCTCTGTCTGTTTCTGTCTGGCTCTTTCTCTGTCTGCCTCTGTCTCTGTCTGTCTCCCTCTTTCTCTCTGTATGTCTGTCTCTCTCTGTCTGTCTGTCTGTCTCTCTTTCTC
>JAWQFJ010031342.1:22500-25000 GCA_034096865.1 Theodoxus fluviatilis
TGCTATGGTCACCAAACCCACAGAAACGGGAAAGGTTGTCTTATCCGTCTCTGTGCTGTTTCGTTATGTACGAGTTGCAAAAGCTCAAGTTTGTTCTACGTATTGATGTGCGACGAGACGATTGCCAATTGTACAGTTCAAAGCTTCGCTGTAATTGCTGAGGGAGGAAGAAACACATTTTTAAAGATTTAGACAATGTTGCACAATGAATGCCGACCATCCTTTCAGCACTAAGTCTGAGCACATTGAAATAAACCTCTAAAATGTTGAGTGACAGACATTTAAATGAACATTATATTTGTAAAACGTGTCGTTTTTGTTCATACTTTTGCGTGTACTTACATTCAATAATACGAAATGATGTTGTCTCATATCTGCTTTTGTCACCTTTGCTCCCTGTTTCTTCAGGTGAAGTGCGTGCAGTACTGGAGCGACACCGAGGAAAAGAAGTTTGGCAAGTTCAAAGTGAGGGCCGACCAAATCAGGGAAAGAAAGGACATCACCATCCAGCGACTTACCATTAAAGTAAGGACGCAGTTTGTTGCTTGGCAAAGCGTTGTTTTACTTGAAAGTCTTGCCCCGTTATGTTTATGACTGGGTTCTTTGCAACTCTATAGAAACTTCTACTGAAATAAACAGGTATGAGTTCCTTTTTAACATACGTGGTAATGCTAATTTTCTTTTTTTTCTGTACGAGACGCAGGTATATATTAGTAGTTACTGTTGAAGGCAACAAGAAAGTAATTCCAAATCGGAAATGAATTTATGCGTTTTGGAGAAAAACTATTATTTCCTTAAATTTTCTAAAAAGTCGAGTCAGAATAGAAACACAACAGCACAAAGAACTGTTATTCTTACAAACATTATACTCTCTTATGCGGATATTCTCACCAGCCTTGTATTTACAGCCATCAGATGGCGCTGCGAAGCAAGTGACGCACTTCCTGTACAAGGCCTGGCCCGACAAGGACGTGCCTGACTCCCCCTGGTCCCTCATCGACTTCCGGGACAAGATCATGACGTCACACAAAGGAAGTTTGTCTGTTCTCGTGCACTGCAGGTACACGGAACTCTTCCTCAGTAACTGCAGGAAAATACATTTGACCGTATCAATTTCGTTGGAATATCTTTCTTTAAAAAATACAAGGAAAACTTTGCCGCTCAATTATAAAAGTGTCTCTTCATTTGATAGAGTAATGAAACAAAGCGTTTAGTATTACATGTATCACTTCTCAACTGACATGCTTGTCTGCAATGACTACGTCTACCACACCAACCTGTCATGATGAAATCCAATACTTAAAGCAAAGCAGAGCTTGGCATTTCCAGATTTTCAAACTCGTTACCCTTTCCAATCTGCAGTGCTGGCATCGGACGCACGGGGACTCTGATAGCTCTGGACACGGCGCTGAGACAGCTGGAGGAGGAAGGCGTGCTGGATCTCTTCAACATCGTGCTGCAGATTCGTCAGCAAAGAGTCGGACTCGTCCAGACTCAGGTATGTTCTGCTGATAGCCCTGACTATTTGACTTTCCCACCTAGGCTGCATGAATTAGAACAATGCCCGGTTACAGCGCTTCCAGTTTACTTACGAAACACTACGTGACTCTCACATGAATATCATGTTTGCAAACTGTCAGTGAATCGACGCTCTGAAATCGTAAAATTGTGATGCTGTTCTTGTTGTAGTTGCTGCTGCCGCTGCGTCTGTCATTGGTGTTCTTAATGTTGACGCTTTTGCTACTGTTGTAGTTTACTGTTAATGATGTTGACGCTGATCATGACGACGACGATGAATACGACGACAATAGTGAAGCAGTTTATTTGGTTACTTCCTTCAAGTTTTCTCTGCAAGTAACTTTCCTCCCGTCGCATTTGATAAAACCCCCATGCCAGCTCTTCATTTCGTTTTTGCCAGAGCACACATTCCGTCAGCAAAAGGTCATGACATCATGTGAGCGTTATCAACACAGCTATTTTCATGTTTCTCTGACCCACATTTCTTTGAAGCTACTTCCGTTTCTGCCGTATCTGTGATGTTCTCTTGACCTTGATGGCCTTATACATGTGGATTGCCATTAGTTGCTTCCCTGTTGTGATAGCAAACACGGGCCTCGACTTTGCACCAGAAACGGAGATATGCGGTGCACCCCTGTCACTGTTTTCAATGTCTTCAGGCCCAGTACACGTTCCTGCACGAGGCAGCTCTGGTTGGTTTATGCTGTGCCGGCAGAGTAAACTCCATTGATATTTTCACCTCTGACCCCGTGGCCAATGACGCAGCCAAGATCAAGGCAGAGTTTGAGGTGTGTGCAATCTCCACTCTGAAGTGGACACTTTTTCAGTCCATACTTGCGATAACGCACGGCGTTTTCCAAGAGCAAATACTTTCTAGGTGTATGTTAGCAATGATCAAACAACTAGAAAAAGAATATCAGTACAGAGAAAAAAAGGTTAACGTTTGTTTTAAAAATAAAGCGAATTGCATTGGTACGCACAC
>JAWQFJ010031342.1:27500-43081 GCA_034096865.1 Theodoxus fluviatilis
GTGGAGATCCTATGAGCTAGAAAATTAGATCTGTACACCCTTTACATTTAACGCACAAAAATAATTCCACAAAATGTGTAGTATCTTGTGCAATGTGATGACAGTCGTTGCTATGAAGACTGAAAGAAGAGAGCAACCATGCTTGTGCCCATTTGTGAGACAACTGGTTCCTCAGATGGCATCAGAAGACGTAGCATGCCATAAAAATGTATTCTTCACATTTCTGTGGACCAGCAATACAGTATAGACATACAGAATGTGGAACATTGCCGAAACATTTGTTGTCCATATCTTATATTTGAAAGACGAGCTTTATCTGGAAGCAACCATTTCTACTTGGTTGAAAGAGCGGTTCAGCTGAAACTGTGCGTCATACGCCTGTGTTCAATAATGGAATGTGTCAATATCGTCACACACTATCGGTTAATGAATCAAGCATAAGACTATTTTGAAGACTTATAGATTTCTCATTCTTCACGTTTCAATGCAAAGGGCACACATAGGTATTTCTAACCACTGTTATGATTTTCAAATATTCTCCTCTGAGTTACATCTGCTGCAAAAGCAATATATCCTTCTTCTTCAAGACCATTGACGCTACGTAGTGCTGATTTCGGAACATGTGCTTGAACTTCCGGTTTTTGATCGTGTGTCATTGAATTCCTGCAGAGCTACATGGAGGAGAAGAGGTACATCGTTACCCAGACACCCCTGCCCTCCACTGTGGTCAACTTCTGGAGAGCTGTGCTGGAATACGACGTCAAATCCATCATCACTATTGACCAAACAACGCCTGATCTTGAGGTATCGAAAGGAGCGTCACTACGTGAGGGATGCATTTCAAATACTGGCAAGGATTATTTCAGAAGGGCGTGGCTTCAGTTGGTGTGATTTTGCCAAAGTTCCCAAAGGCAAACTAATAAAAACTGCATTGTTGAACTGCTTCATACATAAAGCAGAAAACAATTACTTTCTGATTCAACTTTTAAAGTTGCACATTTTAACGAAGATTGTGAAACTGAAATGACAGCATTAAAAAGGGGAAGGTGGTGGGGCTGGGGTGGGGGTGGGGTGGGGGTTTTGAAAGCAGAAAATCTATGCACGGGTAACGTTCATGGTAGGATGCAGTAGAAGAAGTATGGGATGTTTACACATGGAGGCAGATAGCTGTAGATGAAAAAGACGCACTGTCTCAAGGAAATGCAACAGTAGACAGAGGAGGTTCTACTAACTGCCCTCTGTCATGTGATTGTCCAGGCCGGAGTGGGGGAGTACGTGCCTTCAGGACAGACAAAACTCATCCTGGGTCCGCTGACCTTGACCCCCAGACAGACATTGAGGAAGCAGAGCTACACCCTCCACACTCTTGATGTTACCATGGTAACCATCGCCCCTGCTCAGTTTGCTTGTCTGTTCTTAATATTGCATTCAGTGTTACGGACAGGCGTTTGGGATGCATGTTTGAAGGTTATGTGTGTATTTGTTTACTGTATTACATACATTTTTAAATGCTTTTATCTTGCTTTTACAAAATAAGTGTAAAGCAGTTGAGATCCATACATAATTAGTAAGTCGCTATATAAAACCACACCTTTACCTTTGCGATGATTTGTTGACTTTAAAATGTTTAGTGTATTTATTTGTAAAGAAAAGTATCAGCTTTTGCACAGTTGTATTCTTTCGTAATGTAACATAACTACGGGAGCCGCTCATTGCTGCCCTCATCAGCTGGAACACTCGCTCGAAAGGACTTGCTCACAACGGCATGCTGACATACATGTACATGTACATCACAGGGCAAGGGAAAGCCTAGACGCGTTCAGCAGTTTGTGGTCAGCATATGGCCAGGCGGCGCATGCGTGCCCTCTGAACCAAGGCAGATGGTCAGTCTGGCTCGAGCTGTCCTGGACTGCACACCTCCTCATCAGGGAGTCATCCTCCTTCACTGCAGGTAGCATCTCTTCAACGGGGGACCGTGTTTTGTGGCATTAGTGGTTTGTGGATTTCTATGACACAAATGACTGTTTAGATCATCTGTGTGCAGTGGCTGCTGTACATGCCAGGCACACATTTAGCTAACTCAAGCCTCAAATATAGTAGGACGCTAGAACTACACATGTACACGATGGTGGCCCTTCCGTGCTATAAATTTAAATAACTTTTTTAAAAATCAGAAGCAGAGTCGGTACTGAGAGTCCTTGATACTGAACAAGACAGTGAGAGGTCATTGTGCTGTTATGTGCCACAAATACCAACCCTGAAAACGTAGGGCTGTAGTCCAACATATGCATCATTCCAGTTGTGCATTTGTCCATATAGCGAGACTGCTTCGCCACTCCACACGCACACAGCTACGTTGGACCGCATTGATTGTGTTGCCTACTACCATCTATCATCATCACCCTCAGCAACAACCAATGCAAAAATTACACAGTGTTGCCCCTACTGGCTAGGATAAAGCTGTACCCTGCCTGTACAATGAATGCTACTGACTGTTGCGAAATGCCGTTCTCTACCCAAAACAAAATCTGAAAGTTTCTTCAGACAACGAAGATGGGGCTGCTGCAGCAGAAGAACTTTCAGAAATTATTTTTTTTCTAGTGACCTCCTTTCTATTGTTTCTTGCAGTGGCCCATTTTGAGAAGAAAAAATATTGGAGCTATGAATGTTAATGTGGGATTAAAAAACAATTAAAACGTATTACATTGCCATTAATAACTAGAAAGAGTATGGCAAGTCATTCGGAGGTAGAAAGCTCCAGCATGGATGCAGTGCAAGGTTTGGGGGCAATTTCTCATGGTTTTTTAAGGGTCACGACATTTGGTTTCAAGCAGCTGACGATTCTGTCGGACATCCTATGTAAAGTTTTAGTGCTGTAACTGGTGTGTCTGCTTGCACATTTTAGTTCCTCTAAGAAAGGCTACAGTACGTAGACCAAAGGCTACCGTAGTGACTGGATTTTGATTCGTCGTGCATCAATGTTGCTCCAAGCTGTTGCCAAGCTGAAGTGTGTCTCCATGGCCACAGGGACGGCGCCAGACGGAGCGGACTGCTGTGCGCACTGCTGGCCTTGCTGGAGCGCTGTGACTCGGACAGGGAGGTGGCCGTGCCCTACGTGGTGGGCGTGCTCAAGTCCATCAGGCCCCAGGCAGTCCACACTCAGGTGGGAACAGCACTCCTCACAGTCCTTGTCTCTCCTCAGTTGTCTCCTCCGCTACGTTTTCTCCTTGTCACAGAACACATCTCTTGAAGTTGTTTGTCCGTGGTTTCCTATCTCCACAGTTTCTCCTCAAACTAGTGAGTTCGATATTGTTGCTGCTGTGGGTTTTTTTAGGGTGTGGATTGGTGGGTAGGTGGAGGTATTTGGTGTGGGTTTTTTGTGTTTTTTAGGGGGGGGGGGTGGGTTGGTGGCACTGTTTTTGAGGGGGGGGGGTTCTGCACATTTATTTCACGGCTTAACATTCTTTTCTGGAATGAATTTTCTTTAAAACTTTGTTTATGTAATCGTCTGTTTCTTTTTGCTGAATTTCATTTGTAATTCAACTTTAGAAAAAAATCAAAAACATATTTTCCTGCATAAACAGTTTCAAAATCGTCCACAGATGTCTGCAGTTTACTTTTGAACGTTCGACCAAGTTATTAATAAATAATTTGAGCTCTTGTGACATGCCCGTTGCCACGAGTACGAAAAGTATCAAAATTGCATCTGAGCCTTTCCATGAAAAAGGTATCAATCTACTTCACAAACTTAAGCACTCGATTCATGAAGAGAGAATAAACTCAAAACCTGTATATCCATTTTTTCTTCTCCACAAAACATGCCTCACCTCTTCTATCTGTTTGGAAATTTTATTCTAGGAGTGGTTGTATTGAAGAGAGCAATTCTAACTGTCATCATGCAGTTATGTGATTCAACATACGACATCACGTCAATTTCCAGGAGCAGTACGCCTTCCTGTACTCCGCCATGCTGAGTCACGCGGACAGCAGCCAGGTGTACGAGAACGTTCCCAGACCCAAGTCGAAGCCTAGAGAGGATGACAAAACCGACAGTGTCTACAGCAACTAGAGCTCGCAGTCAGGCAGCGCGGTCCTGTGTCCAGTGACTGGACATGTCAAGTTTTCTCTTCCCTGCATATATCTCAGTGCATTCATAAGGCAATGTTAACATATTCATTGCTTTCGTCAGCTTTATATGCTTAATACCTTCAGATATGTTGATAATTTAAAATCAGATGCACGATAGAAAAACGACAAGGAGGCGTTGGTTTCCGAGTTACAAACACTCCAGTAGCAAGGAGAACACAGGATGTCAGGTACAGACCTACTGCAAAGTAGTAACACCCTGGAAGGAGGCTTCTTGAGAGCAGCAGAGTCATGTCGGGGGTATTCAAAACTCGGCCTGAAAAAAGAAGCGAGCCTGAAAAAGCTCGAGCGAGCAGCAAGCAGGTTTTGCCGATCCGAAAGTATCTGACCTACCCTGCTGCAGTTCATTGCTGTCGCAAGAAGCCGATGGGTGTTCTCTGGCCTTACAAGTGATAGTCAATGTGCACGCAGTACGAAAGGCGGAGGAAATATGTTACTTTTATCCAGTTTGTATATCTGATGATGAAAATTGTGCATCCATCTATATCGAATCATTCTGCTCGTCTCTGATGAAAAGGGTATCTTATGCTTTTTTTAGTATTGTTATTTCAGCTGCCTTTTTATTCATTGAATGAAGTTCATTATTGTTTGTTATGCATCGATGCTATTGTAGAAAAGCATTATTCCTGTTATATTTTACGATATATGATATAAACAGTATTTTATTTTTTACTTGAGGCTTATATAAACATCATTATACACCATGAAGATTGACATCGAGCACTTCTAAAACATTGTACGGAATCTTTGCCTTTATCTGCTTATCAATCGGCAACGATATTCAAGTATACAAGTACATTTGATAAATTACAATAATGAGTAAAATGACTTTGTTTGGGTAAACATAAGGTACCTATGCATTAGAGCATTCAAACATTCAGAGTACGTATGTCTCTTTCTGAAATGTTCGCTTCCTCACAGATGCAGGACAGCATCAAAATAAGAAGTCTTTCGTGTTTTCGCATGAAGTGACGTGTTCGAAATTAATGTATTTGTGAAACACTGATACTACTGAAAAGGAAAAAAGTCAATTGTTTGCTCCCTTTTAGCTTTCCTCTTGCACAGTATTGCTAAGTATCCTTCTCTCTGCCGCATACGAACCCTGTCGAAACATTGTGGTAAATTGTGCTTGGACATAAGTTAGTAGTGGCACGGCTCTGGTGCTGCTGATGGTGCTGCTTCTGCTGCTGATGGGGCTGTTTCTGCTGCTGATGGTGCTGCTTCTGCTGCTCATGGTGCGGCTGTCTGCGATGCTGCCCCAGCCGCCGTTGCTACTGGTGCCGCTGCTGCTCCTGCTGCTTCTGACGTCATTGGCGGTGTTGACTGTTCCTACTTTTACTTTCCTTATCGGGTTCAAGTGGCTAGGACTCGCTTTCTTGCCATTCGGAAGTCGGAGGACCGCAACATGTTCCGTGTTGGTACTGATTGTTGTCACTGGAAGGTCTTCCTCTTGTAGCGCGACTTTTCACCGACAGCCGAGTTTTAGACGGTTTGACATAGCACCTCACACTACTGGGCCATGCGATCAGTTGTATCATCACCCAGTAGTGTGCCGATAGGATGCACAGACGGTCCACTGGAATCACCGTTTCCACTGCATGGGAGCGTTCTAATCTACTACGTCTGCATTGTGCATCGAGGATAAATCGGTCAACATTAAACCTTTGCTGTCGTGGCGGTTTCCCGGTTCGCTCTTGAATTAAAAGAACGACTCAATATAAGCATTTGCTGCCATAAATAGTTTTTGAATCGGTGTGTAGCTGTTGACGAGGAGCTGGCGGACTCGAAACGTAGGACATGCGTGACGTTTCCTTCTGGAATCCCCACACCTAACACATTTCGCAATGACCAGGCCTGTAACCTTGCCTGTAACCTAGCCTGTAACCTTGCCTGTAACCTCTGTCTAGGACCCTTGCCGAGCTTCGCTTGCTCCCATCGGAGTCCTATTATCTCTACAATTCTCTCCTAAAATATTGTCTACGTTTGTGCTAAATGTAGTCTTTTATTTCAACAAGCAGTCCCTATACACAGTATGTTAGAATGGTGTAGCGTGCAAATTATTGGTAACAATAAACGTCATGGCATCAATTTTTCTTTGAAACTTTGGATGCCGAGCTGGCAGAGTGTTGTGAAAACCTCAATATGTGTTTGCCATGTGTGTGCATCTCGCGTGCGCTTTCGCGAATGCGCGCCTACATTAATGGTGCGTAAGTTGCGTATTAGAAACATTATGTGTGGATGTGTGCGTGCTTCTCTCTCTCTCTCTCTCTCTCTCTCTCTCTCTCTCTCTCTCTCTCTGTCTCTCTCTCTCTCTCTCTCTCTCTCTCTCTCACACACACACACACACACACA
Organism: Theodoxus fluviatilis; assembly: GCA_034096865.1. Taxonomy (NCBI): domain Eukaryota; kingdom Metazoa; phylum Mollusca; class Gastropoda; order Cycloneritida; family Neritidae; genus Theodoxus; species Theodoxus fluviatilis. The sequence continues at coordinate 33,999 of JAWQFJ010031342.1, forward strand.
CACACACACACACACACGCACACTCAAGCAGACAGGCAGGCAGACACGGTGGTAGATTGGCAAATTTTCAGATTCACAAACTGACTGATCGACTGACCCACTGACAAAAGTGACCCTTTGGATCGAGACACATATGCGTGCACACGCGCAAAGGGATGCACGCTAACAACACGCATGGACGCAAGCACATCCAGACACAGGCAGATTCAGAACTACGCACACGAATGCACACACACACACACACACACACACACACACACACACAAGCATACAAGGGCGCACAGACGCACACACATATACACACATGAACCAAGGCACACTTGAGGGCATGCACGTACCACCAACGCGCCGAGGGAACGCACGATTAGGGGCACGCCGGCTGGCACACAGACAGGCAAACGAACACTCAGGTTGATCAATGACCATGATGAATGGAAAAGACCGCGAAAAAACTGCATTAGGTATGATGAGACTGGGATGGATGGATGAATGGATGGATGGATGCAGATTTATGCCTTTGAAGGCTATATATCAGGCCATTAAGCACAAACATTACAAGATTAGTTTAGAGTAAGCGTAAATCTAATCACGATGTCCCTATTTATTCGCCTCTTACGAATCGTGTAGGGAGACACGGTGGGTCTATTCTTTTAATCCCCAACCCACAGGAGGAAATGAGACCGGGAGACACCTAGAAGTGTAGAAATGCCACTACATGCAGGTAGTATACTAAATTGGCTTTGGTTTTTGTGTGGATTAGGGCGGGAAAAGAAATGAGCTTGTGCAAGGCAGGGGATAGGAAGTATCGGTTTTAATCTCATTGAATCTCAAGTAGTAAGTGCTCTTGCTGGGTTCCATTACTGCTATTCCTGTAATATTTTAACATTGAAAAGCGCACTCATCACTATGCATGCACTGTCTTCGAATCAAGGAGTGCTGCATTTGCGACAAAACAAAATAAAATGAAACGAAGGAGCACTCCCAAAGTTTCAGAGCAGAAAACTTCACAAAAGACGAACGCAAAGAATGAACCCACTGTACAGAGCGGTACGTTTCAAACAACACAGTTTTTCGCTTCGATGCAAGAACAAGTACCAGGACTCTGCAAACAGCCGTCTGAATTAACGAACGACTCAAGTCAGGGGAAATAATCTCTGGGCAAATTATGTGAAACTGTAGTTATCTCCCTTAGACTGCTTACCAGTGCGTTTTAAACCGGGAAAATGTCCTTCAGGAACCTCTTAACCCGAGCAAGCCCAGGGAGTTTTGCAATCTAGTATGAGCCAGCTGTCTATAATACGCATATCAACATGTACAAAAATAGATTTGCTCTCATTTAACTGTTTGAAACCATACAAGAATCAAAACTGACGGTATCCTTCTATGAGAAATTATAAAGATGACAACTTTGCCATTCCAGCATTCTACAGTGCGCGTGCTGTCTGTAAAATGAGCACAGGAGGAGTAGAATTTCTAAAGGTTTGTTGTGGTCCTTGTTAAACCCTAAATGCCGGCCCCAACTTCTCCTACATGTCAGATTTACTTTCGACTTTCACCCTGCATATCCCGGTACTCTGCTCTATGTTCTCTTCATTAGTCATTTCCGTTGTACTTGTGTACATTGTATCAAAGCACTAACACACAAACACACACAAGCACACGTACACACACACACACACACACACGCACACACACACACGCACACACACACACAAACACAGTCTGAAGCAAATGAACCGCACACGAAAATCATACCGATCAGTTGAAAATCACATCTACACGAGCTGACCAAACAAAATGTTGTTGTTGTTGTTGCAGTGATATAGAATGAAGAACGTTGCACTCAATCTGAACTGAACGATACATTTCCTGTCAAACAAGACGAGTAAAAGCGTGCTGCGATAGCGATGCACTGGATTCAGAGTGTCTTCACAATACACCCTGGCCATCATGCACTGAACAACATTTCTTTCGAGATGAGTCGTTACATGTATTGCTAAAATTATTCTCGAAACCGTTAACACACAATGCCGTCATTAAAAAAAGTTATATTCATTCAAGAGCATAAGTCTGTATATATTTTATTTGCGTTAGCAAAAGCCCATACAAAAGAAAGAATACATAAAAGGCAATATAGTGGACTGTTAATGCCTGTCATAATAGAAATGAGCAAAAGTGAGATTATAGGTAACATGGGAATGCAATGCTTCCGCCAACGCAAACCGAGTTTCTCTGCCTTAGGGGACCTGGCTCTGGAACGCAGTATTGCATGTCAACATATTAGCGAGTTTTCTGCCATCTACACACAATACAGTTTTGGATTGACAAAAGAAAACTTGCAGTTCGAGATCTACCATGTCACTAATGTCAAAACCAAATCAAGTGGCCGATTCCTTCTTAGTAGTCACAATATTCTACTGAGCAATATCGTAGAGAAAAACCGAAATATTACAAAAGTATAATAGGCCTTTGAGTCATTTAAAAGTATCGCTCTGGAAACATTTCGATATTGTACCATTTTGTCGTGAATATAGTATGATGGCACTGTAAGCTTGTCATCAGGAATGAACAGACGAGGACAGAAGTGCGATAACTTTCGCTTTGTTCGTTCTCGGTACACACCTAGGTAAATAATGGCACTCGGCATAGTTTCTTGGTTGCGAGGGGGTCTGGTAGCATCTATGGTTGCAACACAAAGCGTCACAACTCATACATTTATGCAGAAAGTGAAGATTCACACAGGATTATATATTTTAGATCATACAATACTTTTGTGTTGGAGTAGGTTCTGGCCGAATTCACATGCTGGCATTTCAGAGTTGTAGACAGCGCGGTTCTGTCTCTCAAACTCGCGAAGCACCATTTTTAGACTTGAGCACACAGTTTCTGTTTTCCAACTGCATTTCGAAATCAGATTGCACGTTGTTAAGGAATTTCCGTATTTCAGGCGATCCACGTCTAACACTGGTCTGTATTTCCCTCACACAAAGCTCATTTACTCCAACTTACACCACGAAGGCAATGTTTTGCATTCAAACAAACTGTCGTGTCTTCGAGTTTCTTATCTGCACCATCCTGCTTTATCACGCGTGCTCTTGTCTGGTTTGGTGGTTTCTGGGGAAAAAAGGTCTCATTCTCAATCCACAACAATTAGCAGCTGCAAATATGCATACACCTTAGCTATTGATCCTACGCATCGATCAGCTCACAGACACATTTGGGACAAACGGGACTCTACTGAGTTACTGAAAAATGCAGTCATAAACAGTTTAATTCGAGGGTCACTCGGAATATCCATTGTCCGACCTACATACACATTCCATGCACACGTTTTGAGCTTAGCAGGGTTTTTCTCACTGGAGCGTAAGCACGGTGTATTTCTCAACACTTGTCGGGAAAACACCAGGTGGGAACTATCACGTGACGACTGCATGACCAATACACATGAAGACTGGCTGAGAATATGCACGATGGGCGCGGTTACGTACGGTCAGTTAAGACAATAACACTAAACACAAGATGTGCCTCTTACAACAAAGATAATCCGAAATGTCCTCCAAATTCACCTCCTCCAGATCTTGGTAGGCGAGACCCAGGCACTCCTACCAAACGAGAATTATAATTATACAGCATCTCGCAGCTGGAGCACGTAAAGACAATATCCTTATGACACAGTTTTCAAAGAGAAGCATCCATCCGCAGCAGTTCACAAACCAAGTTTTGTGAAAACTCTGGTCCCAGCAGTTATTATCTGAATGGCGTGGTGTACAGATACTAACTCTAAAGGCAATGAAACGCCTTCATTCGTTGTAACTTCCGACTTGAATGCTGGAGTTTGTACTGTACAAGAGCATGCGATGGGTATTGATGTCAAAATTTTACAGTCGGAGCTAACTCAAATTGTCGCCTTTATCCTATCAGAATTGAGCATAGTAGAATTGAGCATGCTTTGGTTTCGGTTGCAGCAGCGTTTGAATGTCGAGTAGAAATAATATCACACTTGGTCAGCGGCATTTTCTAGGAGCTGGAGTCCACGACGATTCTCGTTTTCACTTCAGCATTTCGGCATTCGCGTAGAGATCCTCGTTGGTGGCGTTCACATAGGGATCCTCGTCGTCACAGAAATTCACGTAGAGATTCTCATCGGTGGCATTCTCTTGTCGGGGCGTCCAGGTTGGAGAATGTTCATAAATGGATCTGTTGCTTGCATGAATCATCATGGCTGCGTACAGGAATGCATACTGCTCCTGAAACAGTGAGAGTAACGGTGTGTAGGGATTGTGCCTGCACTAAAATATGCTGCTGGAAAAGTATATCATTAGCCTACAACAATGACGGTATCGCCATCATCATCGTCATCATCAACAGCAGCAGCAGGATGTCATCGTCATTATTGTCATCATCATCACTGTCATCATCATTAACGTCGTCATCGCCGTTACCATCACCACTACCACCATTATCACTACTACCACCACAACCATCTCTACCAAGAACAGCAACAACAATAACGCTGATGGCTATGAAATTAGCAGCAACAACATCTGCAACGACAACAACACAAGCAGCGACAATGACAAAGATGGATGGATGGAGTTTAAGGGCCTGTCAGCCTTGTAGGCTATATAAGGCCACAACGTTAAGAAACACACATCTTTACCAAGGTATAAAAACACTCCACGAAAGTGGAGTCTAGTACAATTCACCTAAATCACATGAAATCCATTAAATCGAGTCCCACTGCCCATCGGCCCGCGGAGGCTTCAAACACAAACAATGACGACGACACTGACCAGACAAAAACGTTCCACCTAACTCAGAAGTGAAGTTTTCAGGCAAATTCTCTTAACACTCAGCGAATATTTCAACTCAAAAAGCATATGCTTTGGTGAAATGAGCACATATACAGTTCTTATGCACAGCAAAAAGCAATTGAAATGCATTATTGATGACCACCAAAGAAATGAGAAAGCACAGCTAGCTGGCATGAGGAAGCAACATTCTGTATGTTTGTGTATTAGGATCGACCACAAATATATGCATATGGGACAAGCACTTAAAAAGGTCTTGTTCTAGGAAATCACTTTCCAGCAGAAGCACTGGGAATGAGAGATCAAGACCTACTCACCCTAGAGGGCAGTGCCTGTGGCCTGACAGAGGACAGCACGCCCACCACGTAGGGCACGGCCACCTCCGCCTCAGAGCTGCTCCGCTCCAGCAGCGTGCTCAGTGCCACGTACACTCCGCTCCGTCTGCTCCCGTCCCTGCAAGCACATGGGATGCTCTGTTGATTTGTGGATATACACACACATGGCTTGCACAAACCATCCGATGATTACTAGTTGGAATGCAGTAAACTGATATTTAAAATATTTAAACTAATAATACTCCTATATTTTGCACTATCACAGCTTGCTCCATAGACTGAAGGACTATGAAGGGCCGGTGGCCGATATGACTGCTTAGGGGTCCCCCTGGCTGAGCTACTGGAGTAGGCCCCGAAAGCTCCACAGCCTGGGGTTCCAGCTGACACGGGGGGCATCCAGAGGCTCCAGCCGTATGTAGTTATCTTTGCATTATCACAGCTTGCTCCATAGACTGAAGGACTATAAAGGGCCGGTGGCCGATATGACTGCTTAGGGGTCCCCCTGGCTGAGCTACTGGAGTAGGCCCCGAAAGCTCCACAGCCTGGGGTTCCAGCTGACACGGGGGGCATCCAGAGGCTCCAGCCGTATGTAGTTATCTTTGCATTATCACAGCTTGCTCCATAGACTGAAGGAAGTATACCGGGATCACACAAACTACCCGAACAATTATTTGTTGGCGTGTAATCATAATGCTATGATCATATCAACATCTCATCGGCGACAGCCTCTCAAGGTAGTTTAGATTCTCCTCAGAGAGCAATAAAGATATTATGACAGTGCCAGTGAAAGTATGGTGATACATAGCTGTGCATCGAAAATCATTTCACCCCGACAGTTAGTTGATGTCGTGTGTGTAGTTGTTGCCATGATGCGTTTCTGTCACATAGTACACAAGCTAATTCTTTATTTGCAGGGAAACAGCATGGACCTAACCACCCCGAGGATCCTAAGACTACATTTTCTTGGTTTTCCGCTCATGGTTTCAGGAAATACTAAAACTGAAGCTTATACTTGGAATCTATTCTATGTTGATTCATTGTGTATCAAACCATCGTCCAAAGCTGTGCAGGCGTAGTTCCCATATGTGACAATGGACTCCGTACACAAATTACAAAATGCTGTTAGTTTGTCCACTAACGCCGTCGTCACTATTACATTTCCCGCAAGTTACTTCTGCTTGGGGTTACCATGTATATGGAGAGGCATCGAGGGGATGTGCTACAACTTCATTATTATGGATCTAAGACTGAGCACGTTGAGTAATTATGAAAATATCTGTAATTCTAACCAGAGAATGAACCTCAGCATTCAGTCATCTCAGAACATCTGCATCTTCAACGGCTTATACGTGCATACTTCTCTCAGAACAAATACATGCATTGGCACGCCAGTTTTATGCTTCTTGTCACTGCACGCCCGCAATGAAAACAATGTGTCGTCACAGCTTGGAAAGATGCTGTGCCAAGAAGCAAGACGTCATACCTGCAGTGCACCATAATATTTCCCCCCCCTGGTGGTGACCACTCCAGCACAGTGTAGGTCAGGTTGAGCATGCGACCGGGGTCAGGCGGCACCTCGACAGAGTCTGGCCACATGCTGACCTCGCAGTGCTCCACCGTCCTTGTTCCTTTGCCCTCCTGTCGCACACGGGACGGGGAGAGATGACAAACAAAAATGATTCAACAAAAGGGGGGGGGGGGGGGGGGAATGGTTACACGTACCATCAAGAGTTTCACAATGATCACACAGATTTGCAAAAATTTGAAAATAGTCGGAGCGGGAGGTGATCTATTCAGAGATGAGTGACAAGAAGGTCTATGCCATGTTTTTGCTACATTACCTGCGTGCGTGTTAACTGTGCTTTTTGAAAGGCACTACCTTCTTCCCTGCCAACATGAATGCATATGTCAACGACTTGTCGGGCTTTCTGCTTTTAATGTCTGCTGGTCGATTCAACTGTCGATCTGTTGAGAAGTCAGAGTGTGAGTGTGTGTGTGTGTGTGTGTGTGTGTGTGTCTGCGCGTGCGTGCGTGCGCGCGCGCGAATGATATTGTTCGCCTATCCATCTGTCCGTCTCTTCATCCGACAGATGTGTAGCTAGCGACTTCTCCCCCCTCTTTCTCTGTCTGTCTGTGTGTCTGTCTGTCTGTCTGTCTGTCTGTCTGTGTTTTTGTGTGTCTGTCTTTTTGTGTGTCTGTCTGTGTGTCTGTCTGTGTGTCTGTCTGTCTGTGTGCCTGTCTGTCTGTCTGTCTGTCTGTCTGTGTGTCTGTCTGTCTGTCTGTCTGTCTGTCTGTCTATCTGTCTCTCTGTCTGTCTGTCTGTCTGTGTGTCTGTTTGTCTGTGTGGCTGTCTGTGTCTGTTTGTCTGTCTGTCTGTCTGTCTGTCTGTCTGTCTGTCTGTCTGTCTGTCTGTCTGTCTGTCTGTCTGTCTGTCTGTCTGTCTGTCTGTCTGTCTGTCTGTCTGTCTGTCTGTGTGTCTGTATGTCTGTATATCTGTATGTCTGTATGTCTGTCTGTTTGTCTGTCTGTCTGTCTGTCTGTCTGTCTGTCTGTCTGTCTGTCTGTCTGTCTGTCTGTCTGTCTGTGTGTCTGTGTGTCTGTCTGTCTGTCTGTCTGTCTGTCTGTCTGTCTGTCTGTCTGTCTGTCTCTATGTCTCTGTCTGTCTACCTGCCTGCCTGACTGCCTCTCTCTCTCTCTCTCTCTCTCTCTCTCTCTCTCTCTCTCTCTCTCTCTCTCTCTCTCTCTCTGAGAAGTCTGCTGTCGCCCTTTACCTGTTCGACCTGCTCTGTGACAAAAATGTTGATAAGTATATGCGGTTCTTGATAAAGTTGGGTATTAGCAATGGGCGGATGCCTTGACAATACAATGTACAGTTCAAGTTCAGGTTCTCTGAGAAATCTGTGGCATCGAATGCACTATCACCGACTGAGATGACAAGTCAGATGAAAAGGAGACTGCGTTCTGACGAGCAAGTCGACTCACCAAAGTGACTTCGATGGTGCGGTGGATGTAGCCCTCGTTGCTCTGGCTCTGGAGAAGCTTGAGTGTCAACGGTCCGTTCTTGAGAACTGGCTGATCCACGGGGACGTACTCGCCAATGTCTGCCTGTACAAATAGAGACAGTTCGTATCTTCGAAATGGTACGAACAATGTGTGGGTATTCTCTAAAGCTGGTTTATTCTGGAGTGAATAATTGTCGCTGTGAGCACAATAATCAATTTGTCTGCCCACCTTTCCTTTTATTTTACTTGCACGCGTGTCACATGAACTATTCTAATCTTCAGCTTGAAACATGGCTTACGCTGTGCATAAAAATCTGCGATGCCATAGTATGTAGAGTTTGCAGGAGCGTATGCAATGGCGTACGTCGTGTACATAGCTTGCCGTATTGACATTCAAATCCGGACTCAAAACTCATTAATTCCATTAAAAGCTCTGCTGATGACTCAGTGAAGGGACAGAGGGAGCTCAGTGACGATAGATATTCGGCGTGGGGGCTTTGTAGTAGGTGTATGTTGTTCGTCCGTCGAGTCGACGAGGACCACTCTAGTCATCCGGGGGGTTGCTGGGACTGGTTCTGTCTGTGTGCGCGCAGATGGCTAACGAGGCCGATCCTGGCACGGAAGGTTCGGGAACAGAAGGGACATGGGACAAGTGGGACGTCTCCAGGGGGGTTGACAGCATGGGCCTTGCGGGCTTGCCTCTTCTTTTCTGCGGCAGTGATCCTGTTTGCCTCGCATGTCTTGGCACCTTTGTGGATGGAAGAGCGCCAGGTGGATCGGTCCATTGCAGCCCGTTCCCACGTGTCTGGATTGATGGCAAAAGCTTTCAGTGAAGCTTTCAGGGTGTCTTTGAAGCGCTTCTTTTGCCCACCGTGGGACCGCTGGCCATGCTGGAGCTCGCCATAGAAGAGTCTCTTTGGCAGTCTCTCGTCTGG
>JAWQFJ010031343.1:0-25000 GCA_034096865.1 Theodoxus fluviatilis
CCCATCAACGCTGTCCTTGTATGCGGCCAAGCACCAGCATCGGGTTGGAATACTCCCCAGGGAGCGGAGTTGGTGCTGGTACCTGACTGTGTGCATCTTAAATGTATGTCACTATGTTTGTTGTGAGGTACCAGTGAGGATTGATGAAGATGCCCAGTGATCAGGGGGTAAAGTGTAAGCGGTTTGAGACCCAGACAAAGGGTGTAAGTCACCAACGCTGCTATCGCCGCTACCCCTCCACGCAGCCGTCGTCACCCCTTCTGCTGCAACTAGAGGCAAGTTCCCACCAAGGCTGCTGTCGCCGTTACCCCTCAACGCTGCTGTCGTCACACCCTTCTGCTGTGATTAGAGATAAGTTCCCACCAACGCTGCGTCGCCACTATACCTTCAGCGGTAACTGTGAACTTACCTTCCCCTGGAAAATTCTGGAATTCAAAGTTAGTAAACTTGTGTTATAGGAACGTTGTGTCATCGACGAACATTCGGAGAGCGCCTCCAATAGACTCACGAGATAAGTCACCCAAAGTGGAACTGAAGATAAGCTTTACCATTCATTAATTAGGGCTGGCCTAGTACTAACTACTCTTCTAGTCCATGCTTGATTTTTGCAGGAATATATATTATAGTTTGTCATTATTTGATTAAATCATTATTAAATGATTCTTCGTGACCTTTTCTTCTGGTTTTGAGAGAAAGAGACAGCACGAATGAAAGCAGTGACTGTTATGTGTGCAAGTCAGGCCTTATCCAACCAGTGATAAAGTACCATACCCCTAGACTCAGAGGCCGACTTGTAACAACACAAATATACACACACGCGTACATACACACATTCACACGCACACGCACGCGCGCGCGAACGCATGCACGCATGCACGCACACACAAAACGTTTTCCTCTTTGGTAACCATGTGTGTAGCCTTGCAGACCTTTGAGATGGATGAAATTGTTTTTAGTTTACAATAATTGACGTTGCGCCGAGTGATGAGCGCCCTTGACCTTCAGTAGCTTGCGGCTGATGGATGCGGTGTTCGAAGCTGCGCAGATTTTATAGTTTCATCCTTGAGTAAGGCATTTTACTCATATTGCTTCTCCCCACCTAGGAGTAAAACGGGTACCTGTGAGGGCTGAGTTGGAAAATTGTGAAAGCTAACGTTGGAACGTTCATCCGCATTCTAATTGCATGTTCCCCAGGGAGTGAGATGGTGTTGGAGTGATAAAATAAGAGGTCGCCTGATGACCAGGGGTAAATATGTGCAATTTTAGCATCCATAAGTGGGTGAAAAAGTGGCAATAATAAATAGAGCACCTTTACCTTTAATGTGTGTACAAGCTATGGATTTATAAAGACAGGAATATCCTGACCTGACATACCGTCAAGAAGTGTATGGGCTCAGAAGCATTTCACGATATTCTGCTTCTAAATGGTTGGAAAGAACTTATGACATGTAATAATGTCAAAGTTACTGGTTTTATCAAGCGTCCTACAGACAGGCCAGACCAGACCAGACCAGACCAGACCAGACCAGACCAGACCAGACCAGACCAGACCAGACCAGACCAGACCAGACCAGACTAGACCAGACCAGACCAGACAAGACCAGACCAGACCAGACCAGACCAGACCAGACCAGAACAGAACAGACCAGACCAGACCAGACCAGAACAGAACAAAACAGAACAGACCAGGACAGACAAATTCACAGATGTGCATTATTTATCCCACACGGTAGGCAATGCTTTGTACACATTTAGGTACAATAAAAATACACCTAGTGCGGCACAGCTGCCTACAGGGACAAAATAAAACAACAAAATTCATCAAGTGGACACTGCGTCCCACTCGTGCGGCCTTCCAGTAGCAAGGGGATAAACGATTGTCTTGCATGCCCTGTCCGAATCGAAAGCATTTCATACTTTTGTTGACAGGAGAAAAACTGAAAGCAAGTTCACAGACCATAGGGCTGGTATGCAGGAGATCCTGATTGTGGTGTAATCGGCCCGATACTATCTACAAGGGAGGATTTATATTTACAGAAACCACCGACACGGCGCCATCGCAGCAAAAACTTTATCGGTGCTTGCACCGTCCGAAATCTCACTTGTGGCGAGATCACCACCTTCCCCCTTTGGCTTAAGTTTTTTACTTCTTTAACCTATTATGGCTCCGCCGGCCGTAGCTTAGTGGAAAGTTTCCATGCCCGTGTTCGCGGGAAATTGCTTCCATTGGTTGGAAGAGATATTGCTACTGGAGACTCGGCAAGGGAGGGGCCTTCGTCTTATATGGGGGTCCTGCGATTGGCTGGAAAATGACAGAGTTCACTCGCATCCATACAGAAAGTATAAATATGCCTGAAAACCAGCGCCAGCGTTGGCGAAAAACATCAAGATCTAACGCCGCCCCGAAGATTGCATCACCCTCCGCGCCAGAGGTCGTGTCATTCCTGGTCAATCCAGAAAAGACGCCGATGGTTGCATCACTCTCCATGCCAAGATATTACGTCATCCTTCCTGCATGCACTCCACGCTTGCAACGCCCGTGTCCATCTCCGAGTGAAGACACGCTTGCAACGTACGTGTCCATCTCCGAGTGAAGACAAGCTTGCAATTATGCCTGTGTCCATCTTCGGGTGAAGACATGCTTGCAACGCCCATGACCATCTCCGGGTGAAGATACAAAGCCGTCCATACAGAAAGAATACCGACGACTGAGAGAAAAGGCAGAAGCCTCTTTGAAAGAATACAAATTGGTTTGCTATGGTTGTGCTTGTGATTGAATACAATTGTTTCCCCTTCCCCTTCCCCCTCTTCTCTTCCCTCTGGTGCATCAAGAACCGCTGTGACGAAGATCCCAAGGGCAGGAGCCCTCGTGACGTCTGAGCGGTTGAACCACGATTGACACGCAGCTCGTTCGCGAGCAGCAGCCGAGACTAGAGTGAAGGACACTTTCAGATAAGTTACTTTTGATCGGCTGGTGGGCCATTTGTTCTCTTACATGATTATGATTATGATTATGAGTATTGTTGTTTCTGCTTGATTCATCCCTCGCGTTAACGTTGATTCATTCCTCCATCAACCTGGCATGATAAATAAAAGTTTTTGACATTTGACCTATGACCTCATCGTCTTTCTGCCTCGTGTTCGTGTTTGATGGAATGACTGTGTGATAGAGTGTTACAAGCGGATCGAGTAAATTTCCCTAGGCCTTTGACCTTTCAGTATAACGAGCTGGTCCGGCTTGCGACATCGCTATTGTCTCTTTTTCCTTTTTTTTACAAGTTCGTGCGAACATTGTTGTATACTACTGATGGGCTCAAGAGTTACTTCATCATCATAATCTATGTAAATATTTTTTTCAGTTTTGATGTAGACGCTCTTAAGACAAGGGAAGTAACTCTTCGGCCGACCTGAAAGCACACAACTCATTTTTGGACATGTTCAAACAAACATTGATCTATACTGCTGATAGGCTCGAGAGCTACCTCATCATTGAAATGTATCCAAACATTTTGTCTGATTTTCCCCTCATTTTCTCTGGAATCGGAAGGGACACCCCGTGTCTATTTTCAGACGACCCGAAACCTATCCCAGACCTATTGCTAGCTCCTGCATGCCGGGCTACTGGAGGGCTTGTCAGGCCGATAGACTTCGGCAGCATGGCGTCTATCAGACCTGTATGATATCGGGTTGTCCTGCATATCAGCCCTGGTGGATGTATGTTGTGGCACAACGTACTGAAGATATTATGAAAACTATGAAGGCGTTTGCAGACCATGACAGCATTTAAGAAATAACCCTTTCCGACACGAGGACTTGAAGGAGCCAGTGGGAGGAGTTTAGCCCAGGAGTGATGTGTTGCTTCTCCCTGGTCTTTGTGGTGACTCTGGCGGTTTCATTCTGCAACTTCTGCAGTGTTGTCAGCGGATCTTATAATAATAATAATAATATGTTTATTTATAAGGCGCACTTCCTCCACACAGTCAAAAAAGTACATAGTGGAGCTCTAGGCGCACACGCACACAAAAACACACACACATTATCATCACACAGTCTGAGCCTGAACATGAAACGCACACACGCACGCTATAATACAACATGCATCCTACACGTAAAGACACACACACATGCATTATATACAAACATGAGCATGAGCCTGAAACATTCAGCAAGTACGAAATAGTTTCAATACGACTTAGAGAACAAGTGGGTTTTCAGATTTGACCGAAAGCAAGCTGCAGTGTTTGCATGACGCACTTGAGGGGCTTCCACCAGAAGAGTTGCAATAATCGAGGCGGGACACCATCAAAGCTGAGACCAGATCATGTAATCCATATCGGTTAATCTCAAGCTTCTTTACGCTTTCTTCCCTGGTCAAAAGTGTGACAGAAACTGCTCAGTTGATGTAGTGATACTCTTGATGCACATTCTGTGAGCTCGAGTCAGTAGAGTCGGTAGGCGAAGTCTCTAGTGGACTAGAATGCATGATGCATACACACATCATGCAACTCTCGCGGAATGTCTCAGCAAACATGGCATTGCTGTCTTGAAGTGCTCGTTCCCAGCCAGCTTTGCCTTTTAATTCTCACGTGAAGCGACTACGGGACGCTAAAAATGGCGATGCCTTGTACTTCCCCCCTCAATTCTGCATGAAAGATCAGGGCAAAAGTTCAGCCGCTGATAATGAGGTTCCGCAATTTTGCTCCACAAAACCTCTCCAAACAGCGCCAGTGTGGGCTATTTTCGTCACGTCATTTGCAACACTATGTTGTAAGCGTCAGCATGTTGGTTGACGTCAGGGCGTAGCTACTTCGTCGATTTGACAATGTGGCCTGTTGGACAGGCACTGAAAACTTTTGCAGCTCGCCCAGTGATGTTGTCGAGAGCCCACTTGTCCCTGGAATTGAAAAAAGAATCATCTGCCGGTGAGACTTAATGAATTTATCTCATTACTGTTCTCTTGCTTCCAAATCACTGAAATACAATATCTCTGAGTCTGACAGTAGCTAGAATCGTGGCTTGCCAGGCTCTCGGGGCCTTCTCTGTTACTTAGCATTGCCTCCATCAAGCGTCTCGAACTGAAATATTTTCTTGCGTGCCCAAAGGCTCTCATTTTGATGAGGACACAGTGCATCCCTCAGTGATGATAGAGAGGATTCCGTTCCTATGAGATGCTCCCCAATAGCACACCCTGCTGCTTGCGCCGCGCTTGATCAAGTTTGGCCCAGAATGCTCTATAACTACGGGACCAGTTGAAGTGGGGAGGGGGCGGGGTGGAGGAGGGTGGGGTCAAGCGGTAGCCGCTGAATGCTGGTATCTTTTTCTACCCTTGAGTGTTCATGATGGTTTCTTAAAAAATTGTTTCATAGCGTCTGGTCAGGAACATTCCGCGCGCTGGTGGTTATTGGGTTTTTTTAAAGCGTGAATCAAAACAAGAACACACACGTGTTCACCACTGTCACAGAGCAGAGACGAAGAGAAAAACTTCAGCCCGGCTCAAACTGCAGCAATGCGAATGTATTCTGGGGGATTGCTGGGTGCGGTTCAGTAGGTAGTGGGCAAACCCAGCCCCGCGTTGCGAAAGGCGAGCCACCCAGGGCACCTGACTGCTAATGCTGAATGCAGCAGCGCGCCCCGGGGCGCTCGCCTTAGACAACGCATGGTAGGTTGTCGTTTCAACTGCGCAGACGTAAATTATTACTCGTATGTTCGCAAACTAACCTCTCGCATACTTTATTTTGGGTCAGCTGACTTTAGCCTGACACGGATTCCATCACAATAACTCCGAGATACGGACGTAACGGAGGTGATGTCGTCGGATGTACCGAGGTTTCAGAGGTGGCCGAATCGTCAACATAACTGTAGCAATACTCTTTTCAGGATAATGTTTTTAGTGCAACTGTACTTTCCACAACTTTCAATCGTGACATTTGCACAACATTTACGATGTATATCAGCTGGTAACATGTGCGTAGAGCTGCCTGATTCCTTGATGTTCTACATTAAAAAGTCAAAGTTTCTTTACGTCTACCGACATCATACGCACTTTTCTCTTCTTAGCATGTCTTTTTCGTCAACATGATCATGCTCTTTCATGATTGATTCAGAAAATGTTGCTCTGTTAATAAATTTGTAGTACCAGAAACTGTACACTTATCTATTCCATTTCGTAATATTTTTGGAAATGAAACTGACGAGATTGTGTATTGTCGCACATAAACGACTGTCAGCAAAAGATTCTCTTTGAGTTTTAGGACGAGATTTGGCATGGGTTCAGAGGGCATTGCAAGTGCTGAACTCTTTAATTGTGGAATAAACTGGGTACGCCGTGGAGTGAGGTAGGCGCCCATCACGTCTGTCAGAATAGCGAGCAGTTATCGCACGGCACTTTGAGCATTGTATGAACTCTCCAGCAATACCAATACAGCGTGTAATGATCCACAATTCCCCATCCATGCGGTCTTTCTTCCCATGTTGCTAATATCTACAGGGCGTTCTGTTTGTCGTCTCACGGAGTTTCATGCGCTTCGCTTAATGTTTTGTGGCGGGTCATAGCTCAGTGCCGCGAGATGTGATTCCTTCTCTTCACGCCTACAAATCCATCCACAATGTCCACCCGTGATCCTCCACCGATCTTGTTAGGCCCACCCTTCTTCCCCATTACTCACTAAAAAGATACAATAAGTACTATGTGAAAGAGAGAACTGATAGCCGTTTCGCAGAACAGAGCAAAGTGATAAACAGCCCAGGTGGGCAACCTTTTTTGTATTACGTCTCAGACTGGGACACGACTGACGAGAACCAAGCATGAGGCCTGCGGGACTGAAGAACCTGATGAACACGTGCTACGCCAACAGCACGCTGCAGGTGCTGGCTGCGTGCAACAGGTAAGGCAGGCCGCTTTGCGTTGCTACACGAGGTTGGTCATTCCTCACCCCTTCATTTTGGATACGTCTACACTCCTTTCGTGGCCCTGTTTCGGCTAAGTTGAATCAGTAACATCCGAATGGATGAATGCATAAGTAAACAAATGAATGAACAAACTATTTAATGAATTTATAAATAAATAAGTGAAAGAGTGAATGAACGCATGAACGGAGGTTTACGGCCTATCAGCTTCTGTGGGTTATTCAAGGCGATTGACCGTGAAATCTCTAGTGCTGGTCACAGTGAGAGCAAGTCACATCTTGATTTCCCTGTTTATTTGCCCATTAAAAATCGCATAGGGAGACCGTGGTGGGTCTATTCTTACCCCCTACACGTGGGGTAGCAGCACACGAGAAAGCAATCCCGCATGACATGCCTCCAATGTAAACTGCTGCCAAGACGTGGCACACTAGTCCAACTGCGTTCACTGCAACTGGGTGGGGAAGAAATTAATACCTTTTTGGTTGCATGAGTAGAAAACGATGACATTCTGGAGCACACACAAAGTATGAAAAGAAACTATTTTGAAACAAAGCAAGTTCGGGGTTCTCCATACGTCGCATTGGATCCTCGCTGAGCGTACAGTCCCTTGTGGAAAATATATATACACAGGCGCGTGAGCGGAATCTTGCGAAATATTGAGATAAAGGTGATTGATACCGTGGGAGATGAGTGGAATTAAACAGTAAAAGGTTGTTCATAGCTACTCATCACCCATATACATGTATATACGCTTACTGTCATTTCTCAGCGTCATTTATCACATTACAAGATACTGCTCATGGAGTAACACCACATTGACGGAAGAGATGAATTTTGAGGCCAGCTTTGAAAGTGGACAAACATGGAGGCAACTTCAGAGACCTCAGAAGCTGATTCAGTAGTCTCTCGATTGCATTACACTGCACTACCGGTCGCCGAAGTTTCTCAGTCTTATTTGTGGCACTGTGAGAAGTAGTCTGGTTCCAAACACACATCTAGGTCCAAGCCGCTTTACACTTAACCAGAGAATGCCCTTGAAAGCTGGTTGCAAGGGGTTTGTGGCGAATCCCATCTTTAGATTTTTGCGTGGGTTGGGTGCCATTCGTAGAAGTGAGCAAAGTTGTGAGGGAGCTGCAGAAGGTGGCTGAGTCTGCATCCTTGTGGATCTGGCACTTGAGACATGGCCGTACTTTTACAGAGAAACGCTGGTTGGTGGGGCAGATTTTCAGTTGTTTCCCGTGTCGATCCCCTCACATGCACACGTCTGTTTCAGATTCGTTTCACAGATTGAAGCCAAAGACAAAGGCACCATTACTACCCACCTGAAGAAGCTAATGAGGACAATGTCCACTTCCGAGGTAGGTGTCCATACGCTTCTAAAACACTAGTGCTGCTTGCGGTGTGGCCTTCGAAACTGCTCGAATCCTACAGTTGCAGCCCCGGGCAAGGTGTTGAACTGACGTTGCCCCTACCCGTCCAGGAGTAAAACCGGGTACTCGAGAAGGCTGTGATGGCATGCTCCAGTGCGATGAATTTCTGCTGCAGTGGTGAACTGACATGGTCCCCAGGGAGTGCAGATGTGTTGGTACCTGACTGTGAGCGTCCTCTCTGTCACTGTCGTCTGGTGGCAATGAATGCTCGTGCAGGTGGCTCAGTGATCAGGGGAAAAGTGTAAAGAGATTTGAACCCTAAGCATGAGTGACCAGACGCTATATGAAGCCAACACTTTTATCTCTACCTTTATCAACGAGTATCAAAGCGTATGAAGGCTCGGCAACGTTGCATCATGTCGTACTAATGTGGCAAAACACAAGTGAGTGATTAAATCGGATTAATTACTGAAACGTTCATGGTTAAACTCCTTCCTTTAGAAGATCCCTTACCATTCACATAGATAAAAGTTCAATTAGGCCGCATGCATTTGTATAAATAGTCTTTCACTTCTAATCTGCCAGGGTATTTTCAGATCGAGACACGCTAACGTCAATTGAGGGCCAATTTTTTAACATGAAAAGCGAACAGTAGAAAGGAAGCCAGCATTTTGATTTGTTGAGTCACTTACGCAGTACATGTTACATCAACAACGGCCACGTGATGATAAACGGTTGCCGCCATTTTTTGTCTGCCAAGCCATTTGAAAACGAAACAATGAACAAATGTTTGATCATTCCTCTATGCGACCCCGCATCACAAAATGAATCGCGTCGTTCCTTGCTCAGTTTGGAGCTGTGTAGCATTTCTAAAAGAAAAGTCTATGCTCTTTGAGGTGGTGAAAACTTTTGAATCGGATGATTTGGTGCAAAGTTATACCTAACTAGATGGTTTACCCGTCTCCACCTTTTCCCGTCTCCACCTTTTCCCGTCTCCACCTTTTCCCGTCTCCATCTTTTCCCGTCTCCACCTTTTCCTGTCTCCACCTTATCTTGTCTCCACCTTTTCCCGTCTCCACCTTTTCCTGTCTCCACCTTTTCCCGTCTCCACCTTTTCCCGTCTCCACCTTTTCCCGTCTCCACCTTTTCCTGTCTCCAACTTTTCCCGTCTCCACCTTTTCCATTTCCCTCTCCCCCTAAATAACTGTACCGTAGATACTTTCCCACCCCCACCCCCCCCACCCCCCCGGCCTCCCCCCCCCCGGCCCCCCCCCCCCGGCTCCCCCCCTCCTGGTCTCACCACCTCCCCGGTCTCACCCCTCCCGGTCTCAGCCTCCCTGGCATCACCCCTCCCGGCATCACCCCACCTCCCGGCCTCACCCCCCTCCGGTCTCACCCCCCCCCCCAGCATCACTCCTCCCCCCCCCCCGGTCTCACCCCCCCTCACATTCACCAAACATCAACGCGTGATGAGATGAGCTAGCTCGGACCCGTAAAACCTTGTGCATCATGACGCACACGTTGGAGCCGAGTTGCCTCCCTTTGCCCTCAACAGCCCCATGACTAAAAAGTTCCAGAGTAAATTTCTCTGGAATGGTCGGAGGTACGCCTTCCAAAACGCGACGACTACCCCAATCAAGTCACGGGGGAGCAACATGCCAAATTTCGCGGAGATCCGTGCACGGGCGGCCAAACGCATAGAGGGGCTGGAGAGATAGATAGACAGACACGAAACCGTTTGGGTTATATATATATATATATATATATATATATATATATATATATATATATATATATATATATAACAGGAAATCATTGTTTTGGAGAATAAAAGTTTGAGAGATCATTAAAATGAGGACATTTTGGGTCACTTCTATTTTTTTAAAAATAACTGTCAACGTTCCACACTCATTAGAAAGCATTTCCAAAACCATTTTATTAAGTGAAGATCGACTTCAAATATTTCAAAGAGGACACATCTAACTTTCAAGATGTTATTAGCGACAACCATGCCCCCTACCAATGAAAATGTGCTGCAGCTCTTGAGGCAGTGTGCGATTCACTCAATAGTACAGGGTCAGAATCATTTATTTCGATCATCCTGGCCGCGTTCTATGTTTCGATCGATTCAGCAACCAAAGTAATCGGGCCGTCATTCGAGCAGTCCGTACGCAACCACCTCACACAAAGCGTCCACAAGTCAGTCCGTCCCGCCTTTCCCCGCTTTCAACAGGACGGCGTTCATAAGCACACGCCTGGTCTCACGTGACTAATGTCCTCTCACAGAGGCGTTACTCATTGCCAACACTGCAGTAATATGTGGATGACGGTTGCATCGAAGACTACTGGAGGGAAGCCTGGCCGCCCAGTTGACGAGAAAGGCAGTGCCAGATGGTTTGCTGAAGTGATGGATTCACGCCGCAAAACCCCTGGCACGTCAACCTGTCTCTAGTTACCACGTTTGGTAGTTCCTGCTAAATTCCTGTTTCAGGGACTCTAATAACGCAATACTGAGCACCCGGTACGATTTGAAATCCTGACACTGCTGTTTATCCAGCTTGCACTTTCCTGCACTCTTTTTTTCATCCTCATTTTACTGTCTCCAAGCTGTTGACCTCTTTTGTCATTTCCTACACAGAAACGAAGGGACGAATAAATGAACGAATCAACCGTTGTAGGCAATGTAAGGCCATTATTCACAAATTACCCCGCGCCAGTACTTAGAGCGAGTCACGTGTCCATTTCCCCTCACCATTCGCCTGTACGAATCACGCAGGGAGTCAGCGGTGGATCTATTCTTAGCCCCCAGCCACAGGAAGTGAATTGATGACTGCGTGAAGCTTAATGGCCCCCAGCCACAGGAAGTGAATCGATGACTGCGTGAAGCTTAATGGCCCCCAGCCACAGGCAGTGAATTGATGACTGCGTGAAGCTTAATGGCCCCCAGCCACAGGCAGTGAATTGATGACTGCGTGAAGCTTAATGGCCCCCAGCCACAGGCAGTGAATCGATGACTGCGTGAAGCTTAATGGCCCCCAGCCACAGGCAGTGAATTGATGACTGCGTGAAGCCTAATGGCCCCCAGCCACAGGCAGTGAATTGATGACTGCGTGAAGCTTAATGGCCCCCAGCCACAGGCAGTGAATGGATGACTGCGTGAAGCCTAATGGCCCCCAGCCACAGGCAGTGAATGGATGACTGCGTGAAGCCTAATGGCCCCCAGCCACAGGCAGTGAATGGATGACTGCGTGAAGCTTAATGGCCCCCAGCCACAGGCAGTGAATGGATGACTGCGTGAAGCCTAATGGCCCCCAGCCACAGGAAGTGAATTGATGACTGCGTGAAGCTTAATGACCCCCAGCCACAGGAAGTGAATGGATGACTGCGTGAAGCTTAATGGCCCCCAGCCACAGGAAGTGAATGGATGACTGCGTGAAGCTTAATGGCCCCCAGCCACAGGCAGTGAATGGATGACTGCGTGAAGCTTAATGGCCCCCAGCCACAGGCAGTGAATGGATGACTGCGTGAAGCTTAATGGCCCCCAGCCACAGGAAGTGAATGGATGACTGCGTGAAGCTTAATGGCCCCCAGCCACAGGTAGTGAATGGATGACTGCGTGAAGCCTAATGGCCCCCAGCCACAGGTAGTGAATGGATGACTGCGTGAAGCCTAATGGCCCCCAGCCACAGGTAGTGAATGGATGACTGCGTGAAGCCTAATGGCCCCCAGCCACAGGTAGTGAATGGATGACTGCGTGAAGCCTAATGGCCCCCAGCCACAGGCAGTGAATGGATGACTGCGTGAAGCTTAATGGCCCCCAGCCACAGGTAGTGAATTGATGACTGCGTGAAGCCTAATGGCCCCCAGCCACAGGTAGTGAATGGATGACTGCGTGAAGCTTAATGGCCCCCAGCCACAGGCAGTGAATGGATGACTGCGTGAAGCTTAATGGCCCCCAGCCACAGGTAGTGATTTGATGACTGCGTGAAGCCTAATGGCCCCCAGCCACAGGTAGTGAATTGATGACTGCGTGAAGCCTAATGGCCCCCAGCCACAGGTAGTGAATTGATGACTGCGTGAAGCTTAATGGCCCCCAGCCACAGGTAGTGAATTGATGACTGCGTGAAGCCTAATGGCCCCCAGCCACAGGTAGTGAATTGATGACTGCGTGAAGCTTAATGGCCCCCAGCCACAGGCAGTGAATGGATGACTGCGTGAAGCTTAATGGCCCCCAGCCACAGGTAGTGAATTGATGACTGCGTGAAGCTTAATAGCCCCCAGCCACAGGTAGTGAATTGATGACTGCGTGAAGCCTAATGGCCCCCAGCCACAGGTAGTGAATTGATGACTGCGTGAAGCCTAATGGCCCATCAGCATTTGTAGCCAAGTAAGGCCATTGACTGCAACATCTGTAGAGCTAATAAGAGTGAGAGAAGTCAAGTCACGATTTCCCTGTTTATTTTTCTTTAAAAAATCTTGATGGGAGACGTGGTGTGTCTACTGTTACCTCCTACCCACAGGGGAGTCCCAACTCGCCCTCCCCATTCGTGTCTCCATGACGAGAAACCCCTTGCTGCTGCGTAGTGCTGACTTGTGTGTCGTCCAACAGTAACTTCGTTTCGGACATTTTACATGGACCAGTGATTATTCAAATGTGCATTCCTTGACTTGAACAGATGTTCTTTTAGTCATTCAACTCTTACTTACCATACATTCCCGATTTTGGATGGCATTTCAATTATCCTTCCATTCATTTGTTCGTTCATTTGGCTCTTCAGTCGCTCGCTCTTCCAGTCTTTTATTCATGTTTGTTCGTTCGTGCATGCTTTCGTTTCCAAACTCCCTTCAATGTACATGTGTTCATTCATTTATACATCATCTATTTGTGTATTTGTTCGTGTTTTATTTCATTTCTATTTCTTCAATCAATAATTCGTATATTCATTCGTTATTCTGTTGTTCACTCATTCATTCATTCGTTTGTCGGTTCTCTCCAGAAAGCGTGCAACCCGGCACAGCTCCTTCGCCACTTCTGGCGGGTCTTCCGCCAAGGCCAGCAGCACGACGCCCTGGAGTTCCTGCGCTGCATGCTCTGCCGTCTGGAGGAGGAGGAGAGCGGCGAGGCCAAGGGACGCAACTCAGCGCCCTCTATCAGGGAACTTTTCTATGGGCGACTCCACTACGAACGGCAGTGCCTCAACTGCTTCAGGAAGTTCACCATGGAGGAGGAGTTCCTGGATCTGGCGCTGCCGTTCCCCGACTTCTCTCGCAAGCACGCCTTCACTCTCTCCCTGGCTAAGATGTCGGGATTGCACACAGTGAGGTATAGATAGAAATGTGGAGAGAGAGGGGGAGAGAGAGAGAGAGAGAGAGAGAGAGAGAGAGAGAGAGAGAGAGAGACAGACAGAGAGACAGAGAGACAGAGAGACAGAGAGACAGAGAGACAGAGAGAGAGAGAGAGAGAGAGAGAGAGAGAGAGACAGAGAGAGAGAGAGAGAGACAGAGAGACAGAGAGACAGAGAGACAGAGAGACAGAGAGAGAGAGAGACACAGAGAGAGACACAGAGAAAGAGAGAGAGAGAGAGAGAGAGAGAGAGAGAGACAGACAGACAGACAGACAGACAGACAGACAGACAGACAGACAGACAGACGCACAGACACACGCACAGACACACAGACACACACACACAGACAGACACACACATACACACGCACACACACACATACACACGCACACACACACAGATACAGAGACAGGGGGTGAGGAATGGAGAAAGAGAAGAGAGAGAGAGAGAGAGACAGAGACAGAGACAGAGAGAGACAGAGAGACTGACAGACAGACAAAGAGAGAGGCAGACAGACAGAGAGGCAGGCAGACAGGCACACACACACACACACACACACACACACACACACACACAGAGAGAGAGAGAGAGAGAGAGAGAGAGAGAGAGAGAGAGAGAGAGAGAGGGAGATAAAATGACAGACAGACAGACAGACAGACAGACAGACAGACAGACAGACAGAGATAAAGAAAGACATAAAGAGAGCGAGACGGACGGACGGACGGACAGGCGGAGAGACAAAGACAGAGGTGGGACTTACGCGTAGACTGTAGCACTGTTCGTGACAGCTTTCTCAGAACCAGCGGCCAACGTTCCGGACTGTGTGGAAGCCGGGGGAGAGGATGGCGACACCGAAGGTTTCTCCGAGTTAACAGCTCACATTCCAAAGCAGAGTCTGGTTCAGGGTCGCAGTATGGGTTGATTCCTTGTTGCCTCTCCGATTCTATCTTTTCTATGTGTGGAGCTTGGAATAAAACTGGTTATTTTTCTGCATAAATGTTCATAGAACATTTGGTACTTAGTTTACTGTGTGCCTTATGCACGTTTGATGTAGCTGAGAGACCACTGATATTGGTAATGATCAGATTCGGTTTTCTTCACAGGCACGGCGTGACGCATGGCAACGACCTTTCTGGGGGGGAGGAAATGGTCCATGAAGATCCTGAAAGCAGCGACACAATAACACGAGTGGGCCTGGAGTGTCTACTACAGCACTTCCTGGCACCCGAAGTCCTAAGGGGCGACAACAGACTTGACTGCGAGTACTGCAGTCTTCAGGATGGCATCTTCAAGGTGACCATTGTCCATCCACCTCCACTCCTCGTCCTCTCTGTCAAGCACTTCACTTTCCACGAAGGGAAGTTCGTCAAGATCGACAAAAGGGTCAGCGTTCCGAAGTCGCTGTACCTCCCTGTGGGCGGGCCCACGGAGTCGGGCTGCGAGAGCCAGGGGTGGCAGCACTACAAGCTGCTGGGCGTCATCGTCCACAAGGGCTTCTCCGTGGAGTTCGGCCACTACTACGCCATCAGGCGGCAACAGGGCGAGACGGGCTGCCTGGGCCAAGGCGAGGGCCAGGGCACCTGGTTCAAGTGCAACGACACGGTGGTGCGCGGCATCAGCGAGGATTTTCCCTTGTGCAAAGACGACGCACCCTACGGACTGCTGTACGAGAGGATGGAACTGCATCAGGCGCAAAGCCCAGGGTGCCTGTCTGACTGCCTCCCAGAGCCAGATCTCCTAACAGACCCCGCCTTGGCAGACGGACATCGCCATGTCGAGGACCCGACACTTCAGCACGATCCAGATTGTTCATCGTGTCCAGTGGAGAGCCACCCACCAAGCGCTGGCGCCGATGCTAGCAGACAGGTGGGTAACCATGGCGATGGCAGCATTGAAATACCCGCCTCCTCTGGCTGGGTTTGGCGTGCGGGCGAGGCATGCACCGTGACGACTGCAGAGGTGCAATCACAGCTCGGGGAGAGAGAGAACTAGAGACAAGACTATTTCTGACGAGTGATGACACTGGTGAAAGTGATAGGGACGGAGTGGCTCCTCTTCCCGCAGTTTTCCTTTGCGTATTCTCATTATCTCCGTGTCTGCGTACGTTTATTCGATGCGTATGTGGGAATGAATTTGCCTGCGTTTATGTTCCCTAGCCTTAATGATCTCATGTGTATGTGTGCTGTCACGCTTGTGTACCCTGCATGTATGTGTATGTGTGCGGTACACGTGCATGTATGTACTCTTGTATGCGTGTGTGGTGTAATACGTGCGTATGTATACATGTATGAATGCACGTATATGTGTGTGTTTCTGTATTCATATACATTGCCACCAAACTGCCTTCTCCTTTCTTTTCCCATCTTTGTCAACATTTCTCGTCTAAGCCAATCAGATGATGAAATATGGCGTATTCCCTCAGTTGGACAGTCTCCCAGGGACCAGCAGGTCCCCTAAAAAAAACTCCAGAAAAACCAGGAGGAGGAGACAGAGGAGGAGGTGTTCCCGAAAACAACCGAGGGAAAAAATCCCTACAGAGCCAGTCACTGTTCCCAAACCTGTCTTTGAAAGTCCGGTATCAACCACTGGATCTGTCCCTCTGTGCAACACCAGGAAGCGAAAGTCGCGAAGGACAAGAAAAAGCAAGCGATCGCGGTCTCGATGCGTTGCCAGGGTTGACGACAACAAAGAGATGGACTGCTCTGCCACTGCTGTGGAGCTCAGCGGGCCAGGCCACACCTGCAGACCCCAGTCTGACGGGCGTCGAAAGCGACCCCAAGTGGCAGTGCTCAATCGAGGAATCCTTTTCCACAGAAAGTGCCGCCCTACCAGCCGAGATGAACTCGGTGACCACGTCCTCCGCACAGGAAAATGCTTTGCCCCGATAGCTGATACGTTTTTTTGGCAAAGCAACCCCTTCTACAGACTCCTCACCAGTGGTGCACCCCCGCCCAAGGTAAGACGCGTGCATCGTAGTATATATCTGAGTGCGATTGTACTTTAGGACAAACTCCACAACGAGGTGAAGCCACTGCTGGCAGTTGCTTTGTGTGTGTGTTTTCCATGTAGGTGCAATAGACCAGTAAATTGTCTTTTGTACGTGGCACACAAGAAACCATGGTTAGCGTCTGTAAAACCCCAATAGTATTTCTAGTCTTTAAACCGCATCGTTTTGTCATGTTATAATTAGAACTTTTTCGTAACCATGTCTTATTGCCTGACATCAAGCACCTTTGTATCTTCACCGTTATCAACACTTCCTTCCGGGACTCCCAACACTCATCCTACTCAGGGCGGAGAAATGGGTTAGTCCAAGTCACATGGGCGACGCCCGAAACGTATGATCCTTTATTTAGCCAGGGATTCCTACACTTCCAAGCCATTCTTGTCATTGTTGTTGTTTTTGTTGTTTTGTTTCGTTACTTCAAGTTATTTTGCATCAAACAGATCCGCAAGTTATCCAGGGAAAGGCAAGCCTGTGACGAGCCACAAAGGCAGACTCCGCCCCAGAGGAGGCGGCAGAGATCCAGAAGGACAAGGCGTGGAAGAAGAGCACGGAAGATGCGAGCCAGAAGACCAGTGACGGCTTCCTCTGCTTACGGAGCCTCGGGTCCCTCATTGAGTGCAAGCAGCCACCAGGAGTGGGAGGCAGCAAGGGGCAGCAAGGCGCCGAGGACAGACTGCACCCCACAGGGCGTGGGGCACGGGGGGCCCTGGGCAGGCTCAGACCCCTGGGACTGCGGCGATGGAGACGAGGGCGGCGCGGGCCTCTTGTCACGCCGAGAGACGGTGCGGCTCCTGGCGGATCTGAGCCGCTTGCAGAGTAAGCTGCTGCTGTGGGGCTGCGTGGCCAGATCTCTGCAGGAGTGTGCAGTCCAATGACCGCCCGAGGATGATAGCGTTGCGTTGGTGTCAATGGTAATGGATGGGGTACAAGTAATGACAGCGTAGGTGTTGGTGGTGTATGGCGATGGTCATGGTGGGTCAGGAAGTAACAGTGATGGTGGTGGTGATGGTCTTCATGGTTGTTGGTGAGGATGGTAGTTGTGGTGGTGGTTGTAATTTCGGTGGTGGTGATCTGATGGTGGTGGTGATGGTGGTGGAAGCGATTGTTGTGCTGGTGTTTTGGTGTTGTTGCTGCTGCTGTCGCTGGTTGTAGTGGTGGTGGTGATGGTGCTGCTGCTGGTAGTGCTGGTGGTGGTGATGCTCATAGTGGTGGTATTGGTGGCAGAATTGCAGTGATTGCAGGGATGTTGAATGTACTTGTGGTGGTAGTAGTGATAAAAATGGTAGTGGTGGCAGTTTTACGGTGATTGTATTGTGGCCGAATGTAGTTGTGGCGGTAACAATGGTGATAAAAGTGGTAGTGGTGGTGATGAGCGTGACAGTGGTAATGTATTGGTGGTTGAGCTTGCACGTTCGTAATTAGGCTATACACTCGTGCGCGCTCGAGTCCAAATTGTCTAATGAGATGTATGTTTGGTGCTTGAATTATGCATCCGCATGTTTCCATTTTTTGCCCTCCAAAGAACGAAATTCTGAAAGTTCACAAAGAATAGTGTTGATCAGTACCGACGAAACTGCGTTGAATATATTTTTACAGAATATGATAAGCAGCAAACAATGCAACATATATGCAGTACATTTCTCCAGGTGGTAATTTTGTAATTTTTACGAGTACTTAGTGCACTAAGTTTGTATGTTTCTCTGCTGATGTACACAGAGTCGATCGAGCAGACTCATGGTGTTGGGCGTGTAAGAGAGCGCTCCCCTTACAGACGACGGAAAAAATCAACCTTCGACCGTCTTGTGCGAGAACCTACCGCCATGCGAAAACTGCAGAGATACATCTGTGGTCTGAAGCCGACTCGAAGACAGCTCAAGTAGGCATGAATGCTCACTGTGCTTCGAACGTATGGTCATTTCAATAGATCGATAATGAGTACATCATTGCGCATTCCTTTATAAAAGGCACACTTTAGCAAAGCATTATTTTCTGCTTGTCTCAGTGATTACCAAACTTGCGTGTGTTGTGTGCGTATGCGCGCGCGTGCGTGTGTGTGTATGTATGATTGTGTGTGTTTGTGTTAGTGTGTGTTTGAGTGAGTGTGTGAGTATTCATTCTTTGCAGTGCTTAGGAGATCTTACAGTCCTTCATATTCCATTGACTTCCTCTGCCAAGATGTCCTGTTGTAAAGGCGTACAGCTTTGTATTTAGCCAGCTGGAGAAAAAGAAGTGGCCACCAACAGTAATTCCTGGGTAGCGGTAGTGAGGGAGTCAACTGTTTCGAAAGTCAGCTTTTGGTTGTACTTGACAACAACAGACGCCTGCGAAAGTGGCGCAGTAGAATGCCTGTCGACTTGGACACGGCTGTGGTTTGCCAGCGTTGCCACGGACTGCGCACATCTGAGCTGGTGCTGTGGTCTCTTCATTGTTGACGGCAATGGTGACGTCATCAAAATCGATTGACCACCGTGTCGTGCCGTGTATGAGTGAATGTGCGAGCAACATTTATTTGTGTACGTCTGTCTGTGAAACATTGTCTCATCGAACAATAAACTTGACTCAAAGCCAGTAGATGGTTAGACGCTTCTAGACACACCCAGCTTATCACAGATTTTTATGACCGGTCAAGATCGCTATGGGGGTGAAGAATTCGTAATACACACTTAGCTTATTTCACAGTTAACCATCCACTGTCACATTCAAATGTCAGAAAGTTGGTGACAAGATCTCGTTAACTTATCCTTTTGAGCTCAGTAAGTCTGAGAAATCATCGACAATGCCATTTTTCTCAGAGACTATGCCACCACTGCTAGCAAACATTATTCGTGCAGTTGCAGTTAAACATTCGCGGGCATTATCATTCATCCTTCCGAAAGAATATAGTCATTGTGGAGTTCAGAAAAATCGGGTTAAAACTTTAACATAGGACCTTCTCGAATACGTCTGCCACTACCACCGAACTTGGTCATATGTAGTCACTGACAAAGCCTTTCAAGATGTGTCTTTGTCGCTGACCTCTGCTATAATACAGATCTCAGAGGTCATGAGTGATGAGACGTGTCTCGCTAAAGTCTTGCAATTGACCCGTTTTAAAGGTCTTAGTCATGAAAGCCTGCTACCGTAAGGAGAAACATCGGCGTTGTCTTGGATACCATGAGGCCACTGTAATGGAATCAGATTGACATAAGATGGCATAATGGAGGCAAGCATACTTGGGCCTATTTGAAAAGCAAAAATCACAGGATCCTGCTTTAATGACACAATGAAACTATAACTGTTTCGCGTGCTAAGCCTGTCAGTGTCATCATACTTAACACATAATTGCTTTATAACTTATTCTCCCATCTCTCCCGCCCCTGGGATTGAACCACGGCACAGCGCCTCGCTGCAAAGCCCAACGCCTTAGCATACTGGACCATCTACACCTCCTAAAAAAGAGGCTATCAATAGTCCAGCAGAGGCTTCGGGTTGGCTTTGAACTCATGAGGGCACAAGGGGAGAACACTGGGATGTGAGCTGCCAGGATCTTTTTATTTTGACGTACACTAAACACCATGGGTAATGGGAAGATCCCACAGACATCACAACTTTCATTCTTGTTGGCACGTAAAGACGTTTACCAACAGGTGCATCAATCGATGTTCATCTATACTTTCATGCACAATCATGCACTCATTCATACCAGACTTTGCAGCGAGGCGCTGTGCCGTGGTTCAATCCCAGGGGCGGGAGAGATGGGAGAATAAGTTATAAATCATGTTGATGGAGAAAAATTGCTGCTACCCTGTCTTGTCACTTTGTCTGGTATGAATGAGTGCATGATTGTGCATGAATATATAGGTGAACATCGATTGATGCACCTGTTGGTAAACGTCTTTACGTGCCAACAAGAATGAAAGTTGTGATGACTGTGAGATCTTCCCATTACCCATGGTGTTTAGTGTACGTCAACATAATTGCTTGTTTCAAGAACGTACAGCGAACCTGTTTTAAAGATGGAGATCACGTGGCACTTTATGAAATTGCGTACATACATACGCAGGTCTTACAGGTTTCGCCTTGTATTATGGGTGCTGAAAAGACTTGCTTCTCTTGCATTGCATCCATATCTAAACCTCGCTGTACATGAGCCCCATGACCTTGTCTTTGTAGTGATCTCACCTCCCATTATTCCATCTCGGGAAAATTTCCATCTTGTATGAAAATGGGCAAGACCCGTCTCTGGAAGTAATCTGCATGTATTGTGTACTCTGCTTCCACAAATCTGACGTTCTAAGTTGTGACATTCCTTCTGATTCTTGCAGCCCTCTGTGCGTTAGGGGTAAGAACTGACACCCCGTCTTCCTACGCTATTTGTACAAGGCTAATTACAATAAAATCGAGATTTGACATGTTTTTATATTCTAACCAGCTTAGGTGAGTTTACAGCCAGTGACCTTAAATAGCATATCTGTACAGAGGCTGATAGGTAGCAAAATGTCGTTCATTTATTTATTTTTATATTGATTCGTCAGGTAGAATAACATGATAATAGGAATGATAAACAAGTTTGGGTTGAAAAGACATCGACCAAGTTATAGGTGGTAAAACTATACAGGAAATAGAACCACTAATCAGGAGTCGATTTTACCTATGACATACTGGACAGACTAACACCATTGCCGTCAAAATTACAGGTGCCATCAGGCAGGAGAGGACATCTTGAAGATGCCAGGGAATCTCGGGGACAAAGGTGAATGGCACCGGCGCCTCCTCGGCCGGCGTGCCACGGCCACACGTGCCCAGTCCTCCTCCTCGGCGCCATCCGCAAAGAGAAGGCCTCCACTTTCAGGCGAGGACTCCGACGAGAGAGGGAAGAGAAGGCCTCCACTTTCAGGCGAGGACTCCGACGAGAGAGGGAAGAGAAGGAGCTCAGGAACCCGGCATCCACCACTCCTAACAATAAAGTGCATGGTGCCGAGAAGGAAACCCAACCAGGCAGTCAGGAAGACTAAGGTTCATACAGAACGCTCCAAGCCGTAGAGGACAAACTTCCCTCGCAACCCAGCAAGAGGTGTGCACAGGGTTTGACGGTGTGGACACTCGAGGCTGTGCAGATGAGAAACTGGAGGTGAAGGCAGCGTTGATCGAGCACTTGGCAGCCGGGACATGCAGAAAAGCAGTTTCTTCTCAAGACGAGACAGAACTAAACGGCGTTGCACCTGTACCGCAAGTAGTTTTACGACAGTTGGTTCTCGGGAAGGGGAATGGATGATTAAAACTCGGTAATTGAAAAGGCCATAATCTGATAATGTGCTGTATTTGCCATAATATAACACAGGATTGAACTATGCTCTCACTAAAGAGCTAGATGTAAACATTCTAGTTTTCTTTGCGCAAATGGGTCACATTGAAAAGTAATCATGGCATTTGGCAGCCACAATCTACAGAGACTTACAGAATGTACATCCTTCATCCAGGAGACATGAATGGAGAAGAGGAAGCTTACTCCGCACTGGCATCATTTCCCCACATGCGACAAGGCGCGGCAGTCTAGCACGGTCTCCAGTGCTTTGTGGTGACGGACTGCAAAAAGCGCGTCCCGAAAATCGTGTCTCCAAGTGCGCGGCGGCCCAGGCAGGTATCTTTGACGTCGTGACTAAGCGACGAAAAGGAAAAAAATGAGCATGCATTTCTTGATTCCTTGTTTTCTATGTCAGAAAAACTTGTAAGAGCTTGCAAGTCGAGGTCATAGGGTATTTAGTATCAATTAGGGGCGTACCTCTTCACCGTGAAGAATGAAGGGCACGGAGTCATGCGCGTCAATCACTGGTGGAAAATATGATGCTTAGAAAAGTAGCACACCCCCAAATACGACGTAGAAATGACGTTGCTACGACGTTACAGCGACGTTGTTTCGACGTAACGACATAACGATACGAGCTGTGCTCACTGCGTGTTAGTCACTTACCTTTCTAATATTTTATGGCTTGCTGTGTGCATTTTCTATTGCAAGACCACAATTATATGCTTCTGCTGCTTCTGTTTTGATACGCTGCCGTGCAATGCAAATGCACAGACGTATTTCTTATAAGGGCGTAGATTCTGAGAAGTGTTAGACTGTATCCAGACCTTACATTTGTTATTCAAAAGTAATCAATGCAAAATGCATTACAAAGGTCCAAAAATATATCTTTCTTTCGTAAAGTTTCATTTTCAATGTTGTGGAGGTGTGTTTTCTGCAAATTTCAGCTCGGATTTCCACTTTGATCTCCAAGATTTTTTAACTTGTGAAATCATTTGGGTTTTAAGACATTCTCATGGAAAGGAGGAGATATTTTCCGAACGAAAAAGAAAATATTCAGGGTCGACCATTCCGCTAGAGTAGCATGAGAGGTTTAGGAGGAAGGTTACTTTTTATCGTCTTGGTAAAGTATTGTGAACTAAGTTTTGGCAAGCCTTTTCTTTCTAACCAGTACTAATCTGAATAACATTTAGCGAGACGTGTATTCTTTACCACAGACGTTTTATCAACCCAAATATATTCTTCATTCTGTATTTTTTGCACTAAAGCATCTTGATCCGAAAACGATTTTGGTTTTATTCACACTGATTAAGAAGATCCATGTTAGTTCTAAAGCACACTCTCTCCACTGCAGATTTTAAAAAAATGACGACGATCACGACGATCCCGAAGAGGTGGAGGAGGAGGAAGAGAAGGAGAAGGAAGAGGACAAGGGGGAAGAAAAGGACAATGGGGGAAAGAGGACGAGGGGGACGACGACGACGATGACGAGGAGAACGACGACAATGATGACGAGGAGAAGGAAGACAATAAGTCGGAACAGCAGCAGCAGCAGGACGAAGTGGAGATGGAGGAGGAGCGAGAGCAGGAGGAGAAAGAAGAAGAAGAAGAAGAAAAAAAAGAAGAAGAAGAGGAGAAAGAAGAAGAAAAAAAAAAAGAAAAAAAGAAAAAAAAGAGAAAGAAGAAGAGAAAGAAGAAGAACAGGAGAAAGAAGAAGAAGAATAAAAAGACGAGAAAGAAGAAGAGAAAGAGGAAGAACAGGAGAAAGAAGAAAAAGCAGGAAAAGAAGAAGAAGAAGAAGAAGAAGAAGAAGAAGAAGAAGAAGAAGAAGAAGAAGAAGAAGAAGAAGAAGAAGAAGAAGAAGAAGAAGAAGAACAAGAAGAAGAAGAAGAAGAAGAAGAAGAAGAAGAAGAAGAACAAGAAGAAGAAGAAGAAGAAAAAGAAGAATGAAGAAGAAGAAGAAAGAAGAAGAAGAAGAAGAAGAAGAAGAAAAAGGAAGAAGAAGAAGAAGAAAAAGGAAGAAGAAGAAGAAAAAGGAAGAAGAAGAAGAAAAAGGAAGAAGAAGAAGAAGAAAAAAAGAAGAAAGAAGAAGAAGAAGAGGGGGAGGAAAGAGGAGGAGGAGGAGGAGGAGGAGGAGGAGGAGGAGGGAGGAGGAGGATCAGGAAGGAGAGGAGGATGAGGAGGATGGAGGAGGAGAGGAGGAGGGAAGATGAGGAGGAGGAGGAGGGAGGAGGGGGGAAGAGGAGGGAGGAGGAGGGAGAAGGAAGGGGGGAGTAGGAGGGATGAGTAGGGAAGGAGGGGAAGGGGGAGGAAGAATTATGTTGACAATTGATGCATTTTGGGGGATGAGTATTAATGATTAAAGGGAGACTTAGATGTTTTTAGTATTCTGTCTTATTATTTTTATATGTCTTCTAGTATATTTTTCTTCTTCGGATAAATTAAATGTGGAGGCATTAATTTTTCTTATTGTATTTAGTAGTAGTGGGTCAGTCAATGGATTAGGAGAAAGGGATTGAGGTGGAGGAGTTAGTATGACATGCGGGACTTGGATTATTTATTCGGTACGGTTATGTGTCTTAGTATGTGTATTAGGTTTATTAGTATTAACGTTGTATTCTGATTCTTATCTTCTTCTTTATGATTAGTGATGAGTCTTCTTCTTCTTCTTCTCGTAATTCGTACTGTTATTCTTGCTTATTAGGAACACCTGAATTTACAGTATCTCGGTGAACTTCCATGCCTGTCCCCCGTAAGCGAGTATCGCAGTTGAATGGAGAATGGCGTTATTCAGCCACCCACTTGCATGCTCTACTTGCACCAAGTGCGACTCACTAGCTCTGCCCTGGTGTGCTGCCAGTGTTGTGTCCTTAGAAAAATATACTTCACTCTAGGATGTCCTTCTCTGTCTCTGTCTCTGTTTCTCTCTCTCTCTCTCTCTCTCTCTCTCTCTCTGCTCTCGATCTCCTCGTCTCTTCTCCTCCCTCACGGGTCCTCTCTCTCCTCTCTTCGTCCATATCTCTCTCTCTCCCTCTCACCTCCTCCCTCCCTCCCTGCCTCCCTCCTCCATCCCCTCCCCTCCCCTCAC
>JAWQFJ010031344.1:0-12697 GCA_034096865.1 Theodoxus fluviatilis
ATAGTCCCACTTTGAACGTTCTACGTCCAACTTTGTACGTAGCACGTCACTAGTGAAGTCACAAAATATGTCACGTGACTTTCTCCTCTCGTTCAGCGCCGAACACGCGCTAACAAATCAGCTTCAAACACAAAGTTTCTTTTTTTTGTTAAAAAAAAGGGGGGGGGTGTATTGCACAAACGATGTGCAGTATGAACATATTTTCATTGCTGTTTTACTTCTTAAAAAACTTAGTATTTCTCATTTAACAGTATGACACGCAAGGCTAATTAAATACAGAAACTATATTACTTACCCTGTCAATCATTTGATCTAAGTTCCTTGATGCATTTAATTGAGAAATTGAATCGTTCAGTAATGGAACCTGTCAAATATATAATTGTTCAATAAGTGCATAATCTAACAAATGAACAGAACTGGATGAGTTAAAATAGATGATAACAAGAATATTGATGTTACGATCCAGAGGCTCAGAGTTGGGTGCATCCATAGGCACATTTCATCGCAGATTACAGTACGTATACGCATGCAGCCTGGCGTACAAACTTTTGGAAACTAATGCTGTGTCCATTCCTACGAATGATTCAAATATGTTCTTATAGTTCGTCATTTTCGTCTTACGTCATTCTCTCAATTTACGCCTCCGTGCGCATGAGCGGACAGGAAACTGAGGAACACTGCCGACTTTGCTTTATTGCTAATGACGTTGACAGTTCACTGCGAAGGTTGTATGCGACAATCCTGATGTGCAGTGGTCGGGAACAAGCAAGACATCGTCGTCGTGGAAAGGACCTCTGTAAAGGCGGAATTCCTCCCTTTGCTTGACGTTTCGTGAGTAGTTAGCAGGTGTGACATTATGAAATACATGTAAATGTGAGAAACTGATCTCAATATGCACTTTCATCTTGCCAGCCGAGGTAAAGTGTGTGATTATTGAATACTCTCTCTCTCACATACATACACACACACATATATATATATATATATATATATATATATATATATATATATATATATATATATATATATATATATATATATATATATATATATGCAGATAGACCTTGCTTGCCTTGCATTCAGGTGCCGGTGCATCTTCAAAATTGGCATTACTAAATACCATACAGCGATATGTCTGAATACTGTCCTCACAGGGTTGGGAAATAACAGTTACAACGCAAATCTGATTCATCTCGTGAAAACGTGCATTCATTCCACATTACCTATCCGTATTCCATGGAGTCTATGTTCGTGTGTCAGACGTTCAAACACTTCAAGAACTGACCTTTGAGAAATTGGAGTCCAGACGGAGGGACGACACCATCGGACACATTGGACAGATGTTAATGATGGCAGCAAGGTCATTGCGGATTCTCTGTGTCCCCGCCACAAGCCTTCCTACCGTTGCCTCCATGGCAGTCAGTACATGCATCAAGGACCTGGCGGCTGGATGTCAAAGGGAAACCAGGGTTTGGAAAACAGGGTTCCGTAGTGTGAAAAATCTTTTCTAAAATTAATTTGTGATGAAAGAAAGATTCACTTGTAGCAGGACATATTTTTCAGTCACGTTGTTAAGGACCCATGTTATCAAACTTGCATGTAACACTAAGCGGTTGACTGCGAACGAACTATTCCTCGTCATCAAGACAACCTCAAATTTTAGAAAGTATTCCATTTAACCCAGGATTATATTTCTGGAAACAAAAACTCAAAACTAAGCTGGCACCCCACCCCCACCCCATCCACCCCACTCATGCCCCCCGAAAAATGTATGATCTTTGAGAGGAAGATGAGCAGATTGGAGACTATGTCATCGGTACGGATGAAGACCTGGGTCATGTCATCTGCTGTAAAATGAAAAGGAAGAGTGTCGACGGTAGAGTTGGGATGAAGCTGCTGGGGAGATTCTTGCAAGTCCAGATTTAAGAAGTGACGATTTCACGAAAAACTTTTTGTTCTCGACTTCTGTTTATTCGTTCACACACAGCCGTTGTCTAGCTTCGTTTCCAAAATGATGTGCGATTCTGGCGTGGGTTGAATCTCGATTCGGCACAGTTGAAATATTCATCACAATCGACAGATAAAACGATGCCACTGATTTGCAGACATGTCCCTCAAACGCAGTGTCATAATCCAACCTGAAACTCATCCTCGAATGAGCGTAACTCATATTTACAAACCATCATCGTCGAGAGTCATCAAAATGATATATTTAAAAACATCGATAAGCGAAGGTTTTCATCTGTTTGTTAAACACACTTTGCAAAGTGAACTCTGGATGTTTGTTGTTTGCTGTGGGTAAAGCACTTGTCTGGTAAACAGTATCATTGTTACGTCATCGACAGGGGTACGTCAAAATACGACGAGAACGCCTAGTTTGACAGGCCAGATTGACATTTTCATTAACTGCTCCAGTTTTAAAATCGCAGGGCATAGATTGCGGTAAACACGACATCAGGAGAACGCAGGAACTATTTGGGGAGGATAAACACAGAATTGCTTTTTTTTAAAGTACCATTGTTAAATCGTCAATATTCGGTCAACTAGATTGTAGTTAAACGCTGTCATGTTTTCAGGGATAAATGTGCTGACCTGTCCCCTGATTCAAGAGGTTTAAAGTGAAAGGTGGACCGAACCAATTCAGGACCTCGGCATCATAGTGGTGCAATGCGTAAATGTTTATTAAATGATGCAAATAACTGGGTCAATATCCTGACGCTATTCCCCATACGACGCCTCTGACAGCTTTTCACCGAGAGCTGGTTCTGGCTGGTTATTCGTAGAAATAAGGCCAGAATAAAGCTATTCAGTTTTCCTGCATACAAATCACTGGCACTTTATTCTTGAATACCTCTATTCCGGAATAAATGATTCTATTCTTTTTTCTTGCATACGGCCCCGGAAGCCATCAGATAATGAAACAGTCTAGCTTGCTTATTCTTCCTTGGAGTGAAACACTGTATAGAATGCATGCACGCACGCTAGCGGGCGCGCGCGCACACACATACACACACATACACGTAAACATGCAAATGAACACACAGGGACATACACGTACACAAACATCTTACACACTCACACACACATGCACACAAACACGTACATACAATACAATATACATTCAATACAATATACATACACACATACAAACGTGCATGCACACACGCGCTTGCATGCACGCACACAAACATATACACGCACATACACCCACGCACACATATATGCACACACGTGCATGCATAAATACACGATTACGCATGCACACACACAGTTACAAAAAGAAACACACACATGCATGCATGCTCGCCCACAGGCGGGAGAGCACGTGCACGCCCGCACACACACGCACACACGCATGCTCACTAGAACCTACACAAATACATACGTTCACAAAGCAGTCGAAATGTATTTCTCACCATGGAAATACTTGCAGACGTTATGCTGTTGCAACGTTAGAAGACAAATTGTTCTGTTGCATCCAACGAGATAATTTGAACAAGGAAGGTACATTTGTGTGGGACACAAAAAACAATCGAATGTAGGTTGTGCTTTCATTTTTCAATGAAATCTGAAAGAGCGTACAGTCGAAACTGAAAAAGTTTTCATTACCTGCTCCAAGAGTCTTGGCTTCGTCAAATAATTTTCTGACGTGAAACAAATCTTCTGCTTTGTCAAAAATAACATCTGTAC
Organism: Theodoxus fluviatilis; assembly: GCA_034096865.1. Taxonomy (NCBI): domain Eukaryota; kingdom Metazoa; phylum Mollusca; class Gastropoda; order Cycloneritida; family Neritidae; genus Theodoxus; species Theodoxus fluviatilis. The sequence goes on from JAWQFJ010031344.1 coordinate 3,691, forward strand.
TCCCTGAAAATGATATCAGGAAAAATATGACAGAGATGATTTTTTCGTGTTGATAATAAACATTGAGTTACCAGCAAAAAAAGAAAGAAAGAAAAAAGCACGATATATTTGCGATAGATTTGTTGATTCAGAATGGAATGCATATTAGTCAACCAGAACACCAATAATTTACATGATACTTACTATAGTATTCCACAGAGTCTATTGCACATCCTGTAGTATAATATACGCTGGTCTATAGTACCCTAAAGTTTTCAACAGAATATTTTGGCACTTACAGTATTTTACTGAATCTGTAGAACATTGTACAGTAAACTGCAGTATTCTATAGTACCATTTATGATTCTGTAGAACATCATAATACTTACTATAGATTTCTGTAGAATTATATAGACATTTTTGATAAGGGCTATCCCAAGAGCATTAGGAAAACGCTTGCAGTGCTTCAGCCCAGGAGCAGCGGGAGCTCAGGAAGAGAATTTATAGTCGTCTCAAATAGTCTGCAACCCAAGGTATTCTACCACGTGACAACAAACTACCCGTCGGGTTAAACATATCTGAAGAGATAGAACACACTAGAGTACAATGCAGAGTCCTTTCTAAGCACTCCGGCTTTCAACGTGCTGACAAACAGGGATATTTACTAAATATTCTGCATACTTACTGAGAGGCCCTCACACAGATGTTGGGTACATGTAACCATGTTTACCGTACGGAAGTTAATAAAGGACACATTTTAAAGGAAGTGTGTACTTCCGCTCCATGTTCTTCAGAAAGCTTTCAGAGAACCCCGTTTGATTCGATTAGGTACGTACCTTCGACTTCGTCAAGTGTTTCGTTGAAAACACGGGAAACTGACTGAACTATGTTCTTTAGATCATCTTCAATGTACTGCAGAACATGGATAGAACATCAATTCTAGGAAACATCAATTTATAAAAGGGAAATGGCAAATAACCAACAGTAATTGCTTCTGACCCACGCATTCTTATCCAATTCACTAGAAAATCAAATATAACTCGTTACCAGGAAGACCCATTTTTTCAAATGCATCCATGCTATTATAAAAAATTTCAGAATATAAATTATGGCGTAAGAATCTCATGTGAAATCTACTTGTATGCTGAGTCTTTGCTATTTTGGTTCAGAGATGAGATCAAAAGTTTGACTGCAGCATAAACGTTTATAATCCACGACGAAGAACGATCCGTTGCTATGATATTTTCGGAAAGAACACGCGATGTTCCTGCTTAAGATTATAGCAACCACAAAATCTCGAGATTCTCTCTCGATGGTTAGTCGAGTGCGAGCGAGACGTTCCTACAGCAAAAAAAATGGCCAATCATCAACTGGCAAGGCGGAAGAACATGGCTGCGTCCTGGCGACAGAGTCGGTGAAGAAGTTGCCGATAGACGAAATAACTGACGATACAGATATCACAGCAGTTTTTCACTTCATAGAACACACCATAGTGTCATATCGAGTGGCACGGAAATTTTTTCAATGAAAATAAAAGCAACCCGGGTTTAATTGTAGACAATTTTGTCGAAAATGTTACGCCTCGAATTCATTTCGATCAATTCAAGGGACATAACTCATAGAGCGTACGTGTACCGAGTTGGTTGTTTGCAAGCAATACAATTTTTTTGGCAGTGTATGTCCAGAAATTACTTATACACCTACTCCCCAAAATATACAAATAAACATTCGAACAGCAAATACTTCTGTGTACGTACACTTTTCCATTCTCGGACCCTGAGAAGCACAATACAGGCACTGTTATCTCTGAACACCAGCCCAACTCGCACTGTCTCCGCTATTTTGGCTCATCTGGGCCTCTGCAACGGGAAGCATCGAGGGAGCTCCGGAACTTCCTCGGCCTCTCTTCCTCACGGCAAGTCCCTTCTTAAGAGCGAGGAACGTAGGAAACGCCTAGCCATCGCGATTCTCTCAAGATTTTGCGCCTAACAAACGCGCCCCATGCCACTCGCGAAGACATTTGTTGCACACGCATCCAATATAGTTGCGTCGCAATTAGTGTGCGGAAAACCGGAAAAGGAAACTCAAGTGGAAATAAAATGCACAACCAGGAAATGGAAAACGCGTGCACCACATACGTTCAGTGTTTACAGCGGTTTGTTTTTTTACCTTACATGGAGAAAACTTTCACTAATTTGAGACAGTGCATGTGTGAGACTTGCGATCTCCATATGCACAAAAAGCAATAACTTCCAAAATGAAGCCAACATTGTCCAAAATATAGTATGGAACTAAAACTCGGAAAAGATTTCTGTTAAATTCTTAGCAATGAGATCCAATTAACAATGATTCAAACGCAAATAGCAATTGCGATGAAAAACATAAAAGCAACAAATTTCAACTGTTTCCTGCAGAAAAAAAGGCACATGTATTAGGAACTGTATCGAGAAAACAGAGTTTATGAGAGTAAGAATATGTGCGTGCTGTCAGGAGAGTTGTAAACGCATTTATGGAAGTTAACTTTGATACACGTACACACCTAAGCGAGCGTTAGCATATACATCGTCGTCATACGCAATATACATGTAATGTTGTGACTACGTTGTAAAGAACTCGTTCAAAAGTAATATGATTTGAAACGGGTTGGTTCAGCTAAAGGTAGGTAAGCTACAGGAAAGAAAACAATATATGAATGCTGCCCAGAGTAGTATAATTTACGTGATGTAAAAACCAGTAATCAAAGATAATACTCATTGCCTATCAATGCACGATTGCACTAAATCTTTTTAAAATACATATTCTCAAACTTCAGGGTGCGATTCATGAACTCTTCAAATAAGCTTGTCAGTTTTTGTTATTTGTCTGTGTGGTGGTCATCTGTGAAAGAAACAATGAAAAATAGTTGGATTTGCTTACGTTTACAGTAGTGTTGATAAAGTCGATTGCGGCTCTCAGGCCATAGAGGGCCAAGTCGCCCGGGTCCTTCACTCCAGCTCCTGCCAGTCTCCTGTACAGGTTGTCGTTGGTAATGTAAGCGCACACCGTCCCTGTGCTGAAAGATTCAGTTTGCAGCACGCAAAAATAAGTCCCAAAGTGTACAGGCCCGCGAGAGGAATCAAACAGCATATCCTGACTCTTAATTGGCAATATCGTTTACGAAGATTTACATTTAATGGAACAAATAAACACAACATAGGAATACGGACACATGTGTTAATCAAGGCAACCCGTTTTCACTGACTGCTCTGCAATGTAAGCAGTCTTTGTCTCACTTTCTTTTTATCATGAAAGGCGCAATGTCCTGCTTGACATTTGCTGAAGTAACCACAAGATTTACGAAACAATGACCAAAGATTGCTCTGTCTGAACACACGTCTGAAAACATCGTCTTGTGTCTGAAAAAGATCACGACAAATCAGTCCAACGATGCAGACGGAGTTCCACACCTTGCACGACCCTACTGAACAACGCGCGCGTGGTTTCAAGGTGACCTCGCATTTACCCCCAGACGTAGAAACGTGTAGGAGATGGGTGGATTAAAAAAGCTCAAGGACACAGATACATGAGAGGAGGAGGGAGAAGAACTTATCAGATTCGAAAATAATTCTGCATCTGACGTTTGTTGAGACAAAACACAGACATACATTATGAAGAGCGTTGCAATGACGATGGCCGTAGAGAGACATGTTTTCTTTTCCTCGCCGAGTGCCTGTACTTCCTGCTGCTTGCTACAACACTTGGAGCATCTGCTGCATTGGCAACAACAGAAACAGCAGCACGCCGTGGAGGCAACGCACGCCAGGATAAGGCCAAAGATCACCAGGGCAAGGATGCCGCCAAAGTACCACAGTATCTGTTGGAGCAAAGAAACAGTCAGCTGAGAAACCTCGTCCAAATTAGCGAGCCATTCCATCATTTCCAGCCTTGTCACGTTAGCATCTACACTACCCCATTATTACATATACCCGTGTCGAATGTATGTGTGAAATGTCACATGATAATCTTATATCATCGGATTCATTGTAATTGAGTGGTTTTCCATTGTCTCTGTCGCAATTTCTTGCAGATTTTAAGAGAGCCGGTATCACTTAGTCTGATGACGTGACATACTGACAAGGCAAAACTTTAATTTAGAAATGCTTTTACAGGCACTTCACTCTTGAGAATTAAGATTAGCTGCCAATTTACTTGCCAACTATAATCTCAATCGTTTCTTCTATTTTTTTCTGTCTTAGCCCCTTCGCATCCCCCAACCCAACCCCCAACCCCATACCCCATTCCCCTCTTCAAGAGACTGGTTTCTGTCTCGCTTTTCGTCCGTCACTGTTTGGTGTGGATTCCCCCTCAATCTTGTACGTTGATACAACTGCGTGCCTTGTTGAACTATTTTAGTGTCCATACTGATACTTGCATCACGCTCAAACTTCCTAGGATCCGCGAGGAATCCGTCAAGGTCTGAAAAGAGAGCAAAACATGCGTTTTACATGGAGTTTAAAACGTGCTGTCGAAAATGTGGTACATTGATAAGCATCAGTAGATACATACTTTTATTTCATTTCTCGACTGACGTATAACCACCCCACCAACTCATTTTCCAGTACCCTGGATAGGCTCTTCGACTGTCAGTGTAGCACATTTTGCTTTGTGAGTATTTTGGTCTCGCACAGATTCTGGGGAATAGATGTAAAGCAATATACACAAGAAGGGCAAAGCCCATACGACTCACATGCTTGGCCTTGGCCTTTACATGATCCTCACCTTTATATTACCTTGACCTTCAGGTGACCTACAAGGTCAAGGTTAAACAACTAAACCTAGCAATGACATACACTAAGAACTGCTTTACACATTTTTCCTACCAAAATACCAATGCAACACAAAGATGTTAATTAAAGACATAGGAAGCACAATGGTGCTTATTGGCACTTTCTACCATGAGATATGGTCACTTTTAGTGGTTCACTACCTCATTTTGGTCACATTTCATAAGGGTCAAAATGACCTTGAACTTAATGATATGTGACCAAATATGTCTCATGATGAAAGTATAACATGTGTACTACAATGTTATGAAGTTTGGAAGAGTTATCTTCCATAGTTCAGGGTCAAGGTAACTTCAAAATATGTATACAATCCAACTTTAAAGAGGTCCTGTGACCTTGACCTTGAAGCAAGGTCAAGCCACTATATATGTTTTTGTACGCCTTGGCATCCTACACTATCATGCCAAATTGGGTGTTGATAGACTTAATAGTCTTCGAGAAAAATCCAACGTTAAAGTTTTTTATGGATTAAAGGACGCCCGAACGCCTGGTCTGCTCGGACGCCCGGACGGACGCCTGGACGCTCGGACGGACGACACAGGTGACCTAGTATGAAACTATATCATGTGTCCTACAATGTTATGAAGTTTGGAAAAGTTAACTTTCATAGTTCAGGGTCAAGGTCACTTCAAAATATGTATACAATTAAACTTTAAAGAGCTCCTGTGACCTTGACCTTGAACCATGGTCAATCAAACTGGTATCAAAAGATAGGGATTACTTATCCCTATGCACCATTTATAGGTCAGGTATCCAATCTCAAAAACTTTAGAGAAAATTGGGAAAGTGTGAAAAATGGCTGTTTTTTAGACAACATTTATGGCCCCTGCGACCTTGACCTTGAAGCAAGGTCAAGTCACTATGTATGTTTTTGTATGCTTTGTCATCATACACCATCATGCCAAATTGAGTGCTGATAGATTTAATAGTCTCTGAGAAAAATCCAACGTTAAAGTTTTTCACGGACGCCCGGACGCCCGGACGCCTGGACGCCCGGACGGACGACACCGGTGAGTACATAGACTCACTTTTGCTTCGCATGTGAGTCAAAAACGGGGAAACTAATTGTCCCGGTCATCATGACGTTTTGCAAGGAGCTAAGTACTGGTTGCAGTTCTACACGCCTGCCGGGTAACTAATCTCATTTCATCCTACACTAAATCTGACACCTTCTGAAAAAATATTAGTATGAGCCTTGCCTACAAAAACGCAAGAAATTCTTTTCGCTCAGAAGTCTCATTCACATCTGTAAAATTACGGGCGTTTGTCAGCTATCATGGAAGGAAATTTGTTCAAGGTTAAGTATGGTATGAGCATGTTCTAGGTGTTTCTCAGATTTATAATCTAATTTAGTGTCGTTGTGAAACAAAAGCATAACAAGTAACACTCCTACCTATCCAATTCTGGTTGTAGATGTATCGCAATTGAGCCATCCTCAGGAAAGCGTTTCCAATGGCCGTGTGGCCACGCATGTTGTACTCGTTCGTAGTCATCCAATCTCTCTGACAAATGTCAGGGTACTTGAGGCTCATCTTGGAATCAAGTCGTCTCTTTCCAGTCTTTTCATTCAAGGCACGACAAGGTAGCCAACTCCTAGATTAGCAAATGGTGAGTGAGAACACATATCCATCACAGTCATCAAATGCAAAAGGAAAAATGTTTCGTCTACGACTGTCAAACTCCCCTGATTAAAAACTCCCTCAGTTGCTTTGACGTCTTCATCTGAAGGAGAGATTTCCATTCACTTTCGACAAATCTTGACACAATCGTGTACCAGATACCCGTAAGGATGAAAGACTACGTTCTCCCTTGGGAAAAAAGAACGAAAGTTTGTCCAAGATGCCATGATGTTGTCACATTACGTAATGGTGACGCTCTTACGTCACAAGGTATTTTTAACTCTCTAGGGCGGAGGTCCAATATTCAAGTGCGTAATTACAATGATATTGAGGGTGACGTTCGCGTGATAACTAGTCTGTTCTTCTGTCCAGAAGAAAACTGACGAAAGGGAAAGCGACATAAGGACAGCAGCAAGATGAAATGTAGTTTGTAGGTACAGAGGGAAGGGTTTACTTTTATACCCCAGTTGCCCGTGGCAGAACATTACTTACGTATTGTGGCAACAGAACCGTAGAACACTCACGTGTGAATCAAGGCACTGTGCATGGCACTACTACTACAACCACCACCACCACCACCACCTTCCCCCACCCCCACCCCCACCCCCACTACTACTCCCACCACTACCACAACCACCACCTCCATCACTACTACTACCACCACTACAACCACCACCACTACCACCACTACCACCACCACTACCACCGCTACTACTAATACCACTTGTACTACTACTTCTACTACCGCTGCAGCTGCTACTACTGCTGCTACTTCTGCTGTGACTTCCACTTCTGCATCTTCTACTAGCAGCGTAGAAGAGAGGCCGGCGGGAAAAGTGCCAATTCTTCTTCCACCCCGCCATCTTGCCTTGCCTGCAGAGGATGCAGCAAGGACTGCAGCTGCCGACCACCAGACGCTGTACCCTGTTTTTAATGTTGGCACTTTACACCCATAACTGCTGCTCAATGGGCTTTACGGTTTACCTCCTGATCACTGGGCCATGACAGATCCTTTACTAGCATCTGACACACGAAAAGACACACAGTAGGGTATTAACACCGTCTCGACACCCTGGGGAGTATATTGATCTGATGCTGGCTCTTGGTTTCATAGATGGTTAATCGCGCTATTGTACGTCAGCACTGGCCTCACAGGTGCGCGGTTTTACTCCTGGGTGAACGCCCGAGTATGCAACTCAAGGATCTGCGCAGCTTTGGACAGCACTGTCCATCGGGAAATCGTATTTGCAACTCGTTCATTTTCCCACTTCCTTCACTCCCCTTCATCCCCGCATCCTTACAAAGCAGCGGTTATAAATAGCTGGTCAGAAGAAGCGTCCCCGATTGAGCAGGAACGAATGTGGAAACTCTTCTCGGTCATCGTCTTCACATCCAGACCCGTTCCGAGTTTGTGATCCAAGAGTTTCGCTGTCGTCCACATCAAGGCCACCGGTACATGCAAACTGCATCGCTTTTTGTGCATGCATGGAGATCCATCCTTTTCGTTGATGACTTCTGTTGTGCTGCAGATTAGACTGCAACTCTCATTCGGATGCAATGCGTCCGTGGCAACGACGACTGTGTGCAAATGAGTGAGCGTTGCAGCAAGCCATTTTTGAATACTTTAGTCGCTGCCAAGGGCAATTAGACGTTGTTAATCAAACTACTGCATTCCCTCTCTAACTACTGTTCTCCTTGAGTGCGGTCGGAGGATAATTTTCCCCAACCGGGCTCAATTGATGACCGTTAGCACTCATATTGATCTACACTTTAAAGAAAATCCACACTTTCAACATCTGTAAATCCATCTTGACATGCATCGGGGAGACGGCCATCTCAGCATACCACACACCGTATAATGTCATTGAGTAAGCCTTAGCACGATTTGTTTCGGGAGGAAGTTGTGCCCGTTTGTCCATCGTGATATTTCCAGTCATGCGAGGGTTAATACATGTACTTGTGATGCGGTTGTTGATGGGAGAAATTTCCTTGGCCTCTTGGTCTTCTTTCTACCAGATATCCGCGCGTTGAAGCAAAGGAAGCATTTCAACTGCTCCCCGTGTTTAAAAATGACAAGACCAAGTTTTGTGACAAATATGCTCGGTGCAACTATACTTTTTTCAATGAAAAGCACATGCTGTTTCACATCGAAACTTTGATCCTTTTGCTTCCAACACGCAAGAAAAAACCCAGAGAGGAAGACACAGATTCCAACTAAAGCATCAACAAGTAGATGTTCAATGTGTGACGCTGTTGTCTTCAGAGGCCTTATGTATAAACAGAATCTGTGACAGAAGGCCGGTACTAAATATCAAGTCCGAGACAAAAACACGTAGTCGGTATGTAAGGACAGAAACAATACAAAAGTCTGAGACTATACCTCAGTCTCAGAGGCTGCGATTTGGTCCAGCTATGGAGCTGCACTTAACGGCCTAGTCTCAGACTAAATATTGCGGTCCTCGTTTACTAGTTATTCATGCGTCGTCGTGCAATCCGCCAGAAAAGAATATTCCGCGATCAAACCCACATAAGAGGTTTATTATGATGACGAAAACATTTATGGCAAATTTCCTTTTCCTCGAGAAG
>JAWQFJ010031347.1:0-27219 GCA_034096865.1 Theodoxus fluviatilis
TGCCAAAATCTTCCCCCCCACGTGGCCACCCCATAAGCCAATGAAATGGCTTCATCCATAGCGTCATGGCCAGTGAAAGGGAGGCAACTCTCACCATTCCCCGCACATGCGCCTAGATACCATGATTTGGCCACGTGCCCTCACTTTCGACATTTCGACGGAGTGCTTGGATGTACTCTGGTTTTCCTCAAGTCTTCACGTGTGTGCGGACTTTCTAGGATTTGCTGTCGGCTGTGGCGGCGTTGGCTGTTGGGAAGTACACACACTCCTACGGCCCTCGCCGTTGTTTCGAATTCCTGTTTAATTCGTTTTTGCTTCAATTTCTGTTCCCGCCGGTAACCTCAGTGCACGGTCCGGTTCAGTTATTTTGTTGTCTGTTGTTGCTAGCTTCGGCTAGGTGCGTTGTGGGCGTGTTTCGCTTGTTGTACGCTTTGTGCTGGAGAGCGCGTTTTTGCTACTGCTTACGTCAATTTGACGCTGGGCGGTCCGCCATTTTGGGAATATGGCGGCTCGCTTTCCGAACTCTCTTCAGAGTACGGAGGAGGTGCAGGTGCACAAGCGCGGCTCTGCTTCGAAGGGGAAGAGTGGTTTTTCTATACCTCCTTCCTCTTTACCATGTAAGAGGTCGAGGTCGGGTTCGAGTAAACCTCGTTCGGCCTCTTCCTCAGCGTGTAGGGTGGACGACGTGTCGGCGAAGTTTTCTTCTCTCGACAACTCTTCCTTACCGGACACTCTGTCTCTGGCGACTTGCTCGGGCGTAGTTTCTGAGCCAGTTCTGGGTTCCCAGGCGGCTGCTGCATGTTTGGTGAATTTGTCTGCGGCTGCCTTTCTTTCAGCTTCCCAGAGTGCGGTGTCGCGCCGATCGGATTCTCTTCCGGCGGTAAGTCGAGACGGAGACGAGTTCCTTGGTGGGATGGGCACGGCTATCGATCGCACAGGGGCTCTACCCGTGCGATCTGATCCGCAGGTTGCCTCGGATTCCTGGCCTTCTCCTGGTCGACCAGTAGATTATATCCGACACGAGTCGCGATATCGGCAGAGCATTGCTATCGATCCCGCCGAGGCAATGCCCGCGCGATCCGATCAGCATGCTGCCTTGGGTCACTGGCGATCAGATGATCATTCACTCGATCGTGATGGGAGCGGGTCAGGATACAGGCAAGGCGTTGCGATCGACCGCACAGAGGCTATGCCCGTCTGGTTCGATCAGCATGCTGCCTTGGCTTTCGGACGATCAGCCGATCGTTCCGTACATCGTGACGTCCAGGCGTCACGGTGCAGGCAGAATGTTGGGATCGATTACATGGAGGCATTGCCCGGTTGGCTCGATCAGAATGCTGCTTTGTCTTCTGGGCGTTCTGTCCCTCAATCAGTGGATCGTGGCGATCAGCGCGACCGGCGGGGTGTTGCTGTTGACCGCGCAGAGGTTTTGCCTTTGCGGTCTGATCAGCGGCCTCTTTTGTCTCCACGGCGATTGCCTGGTCTATTGCTCGATTGTGATCGTCCTTGTCGGGAATCTCGACACCATCGAGCAGTAGATGGTGTTGGGCAGGGGTCCGTTTACAGGACGTGCGGTGCTGATGATCGCTCCGAGCCTTTTCCCGGTCGCTTTCATCAGCCTGCGTCCTTGGCGTCTCCGCGATCACGTGATTTTGCGCGAGATTCTCGCCCTCGGCGGTGCGTGCCTGACGATTGCTTGTATTTGCGTTTCGATCAGCACACTGTCTCAGGTCTAGGTGAATCGGTCGATTGCTTGTCAGATCGCGATCTTCCCTTTGACTCTGATTCTCCCGATCGTTCTTATCGGGAATCTCGGCGTGGGCGGCGCGTCGAGTCTCGACACGATCTCCCTCGTGATTTGTCACACTCGGATTCGCGATCGCTCAGTCCGGTGCGGGTTTCTGCTCGTCGCTCCCATGGGTCTGCGGACTCTGAGGGTTTTCGACGGCAATCCGCCCGGCTGCCTTCCGGCGCTCATACTTTGACCGCCTCCCGTGTTTATCCTTTCACGGGGTCACGGGGGCATCGGTCGGTTCCGGGTGTCGTGTTTCGGCCTTCCCCCTCCTCTTGCATCGACTACGCGTACCAGTCTGATGATGGCGGTGCGTTCTATCCAACCACATCTGATGTAGATGCTTCTCTGGTGGGAGATGAGCATCCGACGATTCCTCTTGAGCAAGAGAAATCCGCTTCCGATGTGCATCGTTTCCACCGGCAGTCGGTGTTAGAGTCTGTGGCTGCCTTCTCCGCTGACCTGGGTCATAGAGTTGTGCCTTCCACTGGGCTTGAAACGCAGCAACGTTTAGCGGGTTTCATTCATACGGGCCCTCCGGCTCAGGCACCCGAGTTGCTGTTCTCATCCGACATGCTGACCCGCTCTCAGGTCATGCTGTGGAATTTGCGATCTAGTCAATCGAAATTCCGCGCTGGTACAGAGCCTCTAGACGTGACTCCAACTTTGGAAAATGCTTTCCCCTGGTCGTCATCGTCTTCCACCCCGGCGGTGTTTCATCCCATGAGTGTGCCTTGGCTTATCCCTATGCCTGATGCACAGCTTCCATTCCAGTCTGTCTCTCAGCCTTCGTCACAGGATTTATCTTTCCTCTCGGCTGCGAGTGCCTCCCGCGTGGCGGCGACGAAAATTCCGACTATTGCGCTTGACTCCAAGTCCTACGCTAGTCTGGAAAAGGCGTCATCGGACTTGGTGAAGGGATGTTCACTGATGGGGACGTTTCTCGCTTCTCTCACTCCCTCTATTGCTCAGCATCACGAGGGGTGTCCCACGCATTTTCAGCTACTCCCCACTCATGTGATTAATCAGGAGGCGGTGGGTAGCTTGCTGTATGCATTAGACCACACTTACTCGCATCTGGCGTCTCTGGCTCTCCATGTCCGTGGGCAATTGGCAGGCTTGGCTCGCGATCAGATGCTGGCATCTACCGACTTCCTGGAGTCGGAGGTTCGCCAACTTCGTTCTCTTCCCCTTGTCCCTCAGGCTCTGTTTCCATCAGATAAGCTGGAGGAATGTGTGAAGCGTTTGGTGGCAGATCCTGCTCGATCTTCATCGGCTCGGATTCAGCCCAGCTCCGTTGTCAGGTCCGCGGGCCAACACCGTCCTGCCAAGAAGCAAAAAAGTCAGTCGACTTCCACTTCGGGTGCGTCGGTTCCACGGGCTGGTGTTTCCGCTCCTCCTCCTGCGTTCCCTCCACCCATGCTGTCCCAAGCCGCGGGTGGCGGTGCTGTTGGTCCTCCGTCTCGGGGCCGAGCGACCTCAGGGCGTGGTTCTGGCAAACGCGGCGGTAGGGGTAGGGCTTTTTGGAAGCGCTCTCAGGAGCCCTTTCAATAGAGCCCTCCCGCTGCCAGCTACCTGGCCTTTGTCCCTTCCTCACTCGGGTGGAACTTCTCTCTCGGGTGCATCTGTTGTTATGGGACAGGGCGGGGTGGCGGATAGCCATGGAGGGCTGGTTTCCCCCTTTGACCAGTCTGTTCACTCTCCAAGTGTAGACGGTCTTTTTCTCTCCCCCAGTCCTTATGTGCCGTTATGTGACTGTCCCGGTGGGATATGTTTCATGCCCCGGTTGTCGCCTCAACCAACGTGTTCCGGGGTACCCGTTTCCGACTGCCACGTTGGGGGTGTTAGAACTCGGCGTCCGGGTACTAGTGTACTTCCTTCTTCTTCTCCTGTGCTCCTCGTCACTGTCGCTGACTCCTTGGGTACTCAGGTAGCCTCGGATGTCGGCTCGGTTAGGAATGACCAAGTACATGGTCCTGCCACGTTGACGGGTTCGACTGGTACCAGGGGTGGTCGGCCTGCTGCGCCTATGGCTGGCGGTGCTTATGCTCCTTTGGCATCTTCGGATCGTGCTAGCAGTCGCTCTGCTCGTCGTTCTCATCCGTCCTGTACTCCTGTGGGTGCGAACACAGTGGTTCAGCGCTCTACTCGCTCCTATGAGGTGACGGACCGTGTGGCTACTATCTCCCACGGTTTGAAGAGGCGCGGTATCTCTCGCATGTCTGTTGAGCTTGCGTTGCGCAATCGACGCGAGAGCACGAATAGGAATTATAATGCTAAGTGGGCCGTCTGGGTGCAGTTCTGTAAGGCTCGGCGTCATTCAGTTGACCCTCTCCGGCCTTCGGTGCGGCACGTGGCGGATTTCCTCTCGCATCTGTTCCACACTCGTTCTCTGTCTCACGCCTCTCTCTGTAACTACCGCTCTGCGATCGCCAACACGATCAAGGCCTCGCGTGGCGTTGACGTGTCTTTCTTGTCAGAAGATCCCACGATTAAGCAAGTCTTAGATGGGATCAAAAACGAGTTTCCGCGTCGGCAGATTTCTTCCCCGCTTTGGGATGTGTTTCTGATTCTAGATTTCCTTTCTAAGGCAGAATTCGAACCGTTAGAGTCTTCTTCCTTAAAGCGTCTGACTCAAAAGACAGTCTTTTTAGTCATGCTTGCTTGTGCGCGTCGCATCAGTGATGTTCACGCTTTGAGTGGTCTCCCGTCGGACATCGAGTTTTCCGACAGAGATTCTTCATGCGTACTTTCTTTCCTTCCGGAGTTTCGTTGCAAGAATCAGAGTGCTCTTTCCGACTGTCAGAGTATTGAGATTAAGAGTCTCTCTTGTATCGTCGATCCGAACGAGCCTGACTGTGTCAACTGTCCGGTCCGTGCACTGAAAGTTTACTTGGCCAGGACTCAGTCTCGTCGTTTTCGCCGACGTAGGCTTTTTCTCCCCTTGAAAATTGGTCACGGCGAGATATCGAAGACATCCATTTCCTCCTGGATTCGTCTTTTGATCACGGATGCGTATCGGAATGCGAGCCTTCTGCCTCCGGTTGGTGCATCCAGGACTCATGAGATTCGCAAAGTGGCGACCTCTGTGGCTTTTGCCAAGAATGTATCGCTGGCTCATCTCATGAGGGCGGCGTTCTGGCGCAGTGACTGCGTTTTCACGCATCACTACCTGCGTGACGTTCGCGTCCGTCGTCTGGATGACACCTTTGGCATCAACAAGTTGGTTGTGGCGGGTTCGGCTGTTCGCCTTTGAGTGGTGAGTAGTCGGCAGTTCTGTTGCGTGGATGCACAACCCGCCTCCCGCTGGGGTAATCCTACCTATGAGTTGTCTACTGGTCAGTATGGATAGAAAACTTTAAGAAATTTAAACTAATTTCTATGTTTTCTTGACATACTTACCAGTAGACAACATTAATTTCCCACCCTCCTCCCCATTTTTTGTGCATCTTCACGAGTTCTCAGTGTGTTGTCGAAAGTGAGGGCACGTGGCCAAACCATGGTATCTAGGCGCATGTGCGGGAAATGGTGAGAGTTGCCTCCCTTTCACTGGCCATGACGCTATGGATGAAGCCATTTCATTGGCTTATGGGGTGGCCACGTGGGTGGGAAGATTTTGGCAAATCTTTTTTCGAGGTGAAAAGGTCATATACCTATGAGTTGTCTACTGGTAAGTATGTCAAGAAAACATAGAAATTAGTTTAAATTTCTTAAAATCTCTCTGATTAACTGCAGCATTGCTGGGTAGATATATGTGGTCCATTCAATTTCAAATGTAACAATCTCTCTGAATAACCCATTTAAACATAACAATCTCTCTGATAAACTGCAGCATTGCTGGGTAGATATATGAGGTCCATTCAAATGTAACAATCTCTCTGATTAACTCCAGCATTGTTGTGTAGATATATGAGGTCCATTCAAATGTAACAATCTGTCTGATTAACTCAGCATTGCTGGGTAGATATATGTGGCCCATTCAAACATCACAATCTCAAGTCTCTGAGTAACTCAGCATTGCTGTGTACTTACAGGGGGGTGGGTGCGGAGGCAGTTGACGGCATACTGGGCCGTGAGGGGGTGGGGTGGGTACTGGCGTGAGAAGTAGGACAGAGCCTGCACTGGTGACACAATGGCCCATGACAGCACATGTGTCAGCTGCAACACACAAACAACACATACACTGTCAAGATATTGTAATAACCCAGATTCTTCCCGCGTGTGAATGATACTTGATGAACATCTATGATGCATCTACCCCTCTGTATGACTGCGTTAGCTTTGGTTCAACATCTAAGACGTGCCAAAGCAAAAAACAAAAAGGATTAACAGGAACTTCCCTTCCCTTCCAACTTATCAACAACATTCACTGGCAGTATATGATGGATTATTTCTGTATGAATGTCGATGAAAGCTTAACCACAATAACCAAAGAATCAAATTTTATATAAGATATCTAAACAAATTCTATTTAATGGAACAGTGCACTGCAAGTCTTTGCTTGATTACTTGACTCACAAAATGGCATCAAAACAACAAGTATGATCTAAATATCATGACACATGACTGGAAGAGGTATGAGAAAGCAGACGCCATACCTCAGGTGCATCGTTTTCCACACTCTGCGTGGTCACCAGGTAGTTGATGGCCTCGGGAATGTGGCACACGCTGCCAGGGCTGGAGCGCACCAGACGCGTCACCTCCTTCACCAGCGTCTCGTTGTGCATGAACCTGCAGTGGCATGCAATCGTTGATAGACAAAGTTCATGACTGACACACAGAACAGATGGCCACATAGTCTAATGTCACCAACAAATGTCAGAGTAATGCATACATATCTGTAAAATTTTCACTAACATGACAGAGTGAGACCAATCCAGTCCACAAAGTTAGCTAAGCTATTTAAGATGGGCTACAAGTTTGTACATTAAGGCAGTTGACACTCTCACTGTGGCCTTGTCTTTAAAACAATGAACTCACTTTATCTGACTGCCTGTCTCTCCTCATCATTATCTCTCCATCTCTCCCTCCTGCCTGCTGCACCCAACCACTCATCCTTTCTCTTCCTCTATGTCAAGTCATTGAAGACCTACATTCACCCTGCCCAAGCCTGCCATAGCATCCAGCAAAATGTCACTGACATAAACTTGCCACAGGTTCTACAGGAGAATAAAGGCATCGGTTATTAAACTGTTGTGATCTGTAAAGTAACACAAACAAAATGAATGATCTATGCACAGCACCAAGAAATGTACTGAGAATGAGCACAATTCTACTTAACCCTCTGGACGCCATTAATTTTTCACTGGTTTTACTCCCTGCAGCCAGTTATTTTCTGGGCGTGTCCAAAAACCGAGACCCCTCTTCTGTTTAAAAATATACAATTATTTTATTATTTGCTATAGAGGCAAACTTTTTGGAGGAAAGATGGAAAATTGAATGCTCTCTCTGATAGACCCACTGAAATGTATGTCCATGCAATTCAATATGATAAGAAAAAAAAACTGAGACAACACAAATAAAAAATGTGTCGAGTGCCACCGACTTACTCGAGAATAAATTCCCGCATCGCTTCCTTTCTTCGCCCTTACTTGACCAGCGTAGCGATTCGTTTCGTCGACCATCAAGTCAACGACTTTATTAGTTGAAATAGAGATGAAAAGCATTCGATTTAGATACCTCATCGGGCACATGTTGAGGAGAATCCATGCACGAATTCAGAGCGAATTTAGAAGTTACCGATCAAGGTAGACACGCTGTTGCGCGATTTTGATTGCACACGCTGGCCCAGAAATGGCTGAGCTCGATCCTGATGAAGAGCAAATCTTTGAAATATTGTTCGATTCTGACTCGGAAGAAGAATTGCATCGCTTCACAGAGGAAGATTTGGTCGAGTCAGAATCAAACAATATTTCAAAGATTTGCTCTTAATCAGGATTGAGCTCAGCCATTTCTGGGCCAGCGTGCGCAGTTGAAATTGCGCAGCAGCGTGTCTATCTCGATCGGTAACTTCTAAATTCGCTCTAAATCCGCGCACATGCAGTGAAAAAATATGGCGACTGTTATTATGAAAGCGAGGCTCTTCTGCGCAGTCTCCATGCATAGAGAGCTCTCACAATCCCAAGATTCATAGCAAACGGCGCCAGATTCAAACATGCCTATCCGTCTGTCGACTGTATCCGCCGACGGCTGTGAGGGGAGGTAACAACGTCGGCGGTTATGACCGCCGACGGTGCACAGAGGGTTAAGCACATAGACCATGACATCTTCACTCCAATAAAAATGAGTCAAATGTCTCACTTGGATGACAACTAATGATCCTCACCACCCTGTTCCACCGCATGCTGCCAAATCTCATATTCTCCCAGAGATGGGATGAGCTCCGTCTCAAGTTTTCCTCCTTGAACTCAATGCTCTAAATCCAGGGATCACACGATGGTCTCCTGGCAGATATGCCACAGACAGAACACATGGTCACTAAATTCAGAACAATGAGTTCAGGAGAGAAGCTCACATGCTCACCTGGCAGCAAGGGGCAGAGTGAGGCAGGATGGGACAACATACTCAGAACAACCTGGCAACAAGAAGGCAGCCAGTGTGGACAGCTCTACCAGCCATCACAGCCAGCCCAGTCACGTCACCTGGTGGGCAGGAAGACGGCCAAGGTGGGGCAGATGTCCCAGGCCAGGCGGCCACACTCCCGCCACTGCTTCTCATTCTGAGGCGTGTTCAGCCAGGCTGACACTCGGTCCTGCTCAGCGATGCGGAGGTCCGGCAGCTGGAGGGGGTTGTGCCAGGTGATCAGCGCATCCACCATCCCCGCCTGCAGGGGCAACAGAGATTTGAAATGTTTAGTGTGTGTAAAGGGTGGCTGGTTCTTCACCAGTACCACAAACACACACACACACACACACACACACACACACACACACACACACACACACATATATACATATACACACACACACACATATATATATATTTATATATATATATATAAACAGAAAGAGAGAGAGAGACAGACAGACAGACAGACAGACAGACAGAGAGAGAGACAGAGACAGAGAGAGAGATGAATGCAATATTGCATGAGTTACAATTATATTTATTATGATTTCTCAGATAATCATTGAACATATGAAAAAGCCAGAGCAAATGTAATTGTTTGACAGAAGTGGCTGAATATGCCTAAACATAAAGCATATCATTCTTTTCCATGCCAGTGGACATGTTAAATGTGCGGTCTCAGCATCACTAAATTGGGCATTAAGTCAAAACATAAAAGGAAGCACTTTTACCTTCATACATGTGTGGTGTCTCTGTGTTCATTAACATGCACACACTCATGAAGAAGAAGAAAAAACAAACTTGCATCAAGGGGGGGGGGGGGGGAATATTTGTGTTGGACAAGAGACCCTTTCCCCTGCCCAAGACTCACCACAAGAGACAGGATGAGGTTTCGTTTCCTGGTGTAGTCCTTGATGAGGTTGGTGCCTGCAGTCAGACCCTTCCTTGTGCCTGGCAAGAAGTAACACCAACACAGACCCATTAACTCAGTCCAGGCACTCTCACTGGAGTAAAAACATGAAAATTACACAAACACAAATAGAGGGATCTTTGTGGCCTTCCTAGAAAATTGAAAATAGCTTCATCACAGAGACAATCCACAAATTCAAAGTGCATTACAGTAAGATAAATCTAGTGACAAATTTCATTTCTATCTAGTTCATTGAAACCTACTTCAGTTTCAGTAGACATGGATATATATCAAAGTCTGTAACAGTAAAAATGGTCAGTTTCTTTAAATTTATGTGCCAACAAAGCAGAAAACTGATGGGAAAAAACCAATCAGGATCATTCTCAGGGATCTCCACTAGGTAACTCTGCCATAGCTGTCGATGTACAACTCAAGCCCGTGCTAGAGAAGCAGTGAGACACGCTGTCAGCTATTCACTGCTTCTCTCTGCCACTGTGTCACAGCAATCCAAGGCTTGCAGAGGTCAGGCCAGCGTGCAGTTACTCCTTCCTGAGGAGTCCGATGTTTTGTGTCAGTGGCATTAGTCATTAGTCACTTCTACCCTACCATGGCAATGTCAGGCGATGTTCCTTCTAGAGAAATCTAAACACTGAAAACGTATGTGAGTTATTAGTTCTACCCTGTCTGTGCTTGCAATGTAAGAAGACAATCCTTTCAAAGGAATCCAAGCTCAGCTATAATCTACACAGTCATGAGTGAGTTGAAACATACCATATTTCTGCAGTATGAGAAGTTCCTTTCACATTAAAAAAAAGAAGCTTTTTGAGAAAAGTATTAAATGCCGATCAGTTCTTTCCTATCAGACTTTCACAAAGTACACATGTATTCCTTTAGTATAAAAAAATGTAAAATCTTTCCCCTGCAGCAGTTTCCAGCAGTATGTACTCTGTCCTGTACTCCCAGGTGTTTAGCAGTATGTACTCTGTCCTGTACTCCCAGGTGTTTAGCAGTATGTACTCTGTCCTGTACTCCCAGGTGTTTAGCAGTATGTACTCTGTCCTGTACTCCCAGGTGTTTAGCAGTATGTACTCTGTCCTGTACTCCCAGGTGTTTAGCAGTATGTACTCTGTCCTGTACTCCCAGGTGTTTAGCAGTATGTACTCTGTCCTGTACTCCCAGGTGTTTAGCAGTATGTACTCTGTCCTGTACTCCCAGGTGTTTAGCAGTATGTACTCTGTCCTGTACTCCCAGGTGTTTAGCAGTATGTACTCTGTCCTGTACTCCCAGGTGTTTAGCAGTATGTACTCTGTCCTGTACTCCCAGGTGTTTAGCAGTATGTACTCTGTCCTGTACTCCCAGGTGTTTAGCAGTATGTACTCTGTCCTGTACTCCCAGGTGTTTAGCAGTATGTACTCTGTCCTGTACTCCCAGGTGTTTAGCAGTATGTACTCTGTCCTGTACTCCCAGGTGTTTAGCAGTATGTACTCTGTCCTGTACTCCCAGGTGTTTGTCAATATGTCCTCCCTCTTCACTCATGTACTTAAATAAAATTAACCCACCATTCCTAAAAACTGTTCCCTTCAAAGGCCTCTGTGACTTCATTTCTTCAGAGATATCCAATGTAATACTGAGGTATCATAACATACTCTTGATACTATTTCAATAGTTACTGTCACGGAATGAGTTGAATTAGCCAGATCAAATCTTTCCTAAAGAAATTGCAACTCCCATCTCCTAACAATCACACACACATTAAGACTGAAATACACTAAAAAGGATCACATTTTATCAATGGATGATTTCTGCTTTTGGCAATTTCTGCAGACTTCCCTCCCCTTCCATCACAAACCCTTGAGAACCAGAAATAAAACATGGTTCAAACATGAAATTCTCTTTGCCTGCAACTCTCCTAAGGAATTCACATTTGTGTGTGTGTCTCCAAACTCTAAAGTGCATTATCTTTTCATATCACACAGTCAATTTCTGTTGTTACACAGCAGAATTAGTATCAGACATATCAAACTAATTTTAACCCTTTAAAGAATTAAGACTGCCAAAATTTCGCAACTACACAGTCCATACATACAGGATTCAGAAAGGGTGTACAGCACACATCATGCTGAGAATAATACTGCAAAGCTGAATATAAAATAAAAGCAAGGAACTCTGAAATTAATACTTCAAATTTTCAAGTACAAACAGTCAACACTTGGGGGAAAAAATCCACCGAAGTCCAGGGAATTTTAAGAAATTTAAACTAATTTCTATGTTTTCCTAACATACTTACCAGTAGACAAACCAGTGATATATGACCTTTTGACCTCGAAAAGAGATTTTGCAAAAATCTTACCCACACGTGACTGCCTGCTCTGCCAATCCGAATGCTTTAGACACAGGCAGAAAGCACGTCAGCAAAGGGGAGGTAACTCCCCCTGCCACGTGATCGCTATTGTCTATATAAGCTTGAGCAGGCAGCACGCCGTTCTCTTGACATTGCCGAGATAACCCGAGCAAATGCACAAACGGGGAGGTGGGTGGGACAGTAATTTGTCTACTGGTAAGTATGTTAGGAAAACATAGAAATTAGTTTAAATTTCTTAAAGTTTTCCCACATACTGTACCAGTAGACAAACCAGTGATATGATTGCCCAGCAATGGGCGGTGGGTTGTGCATAAACACCTGACCCAACAGAAAAAACTACTCACACTCAAACACGAAGAGCCAAACCGCAACAACCAACTTGTTGATGCCCAAGGTGTCGTTGACATGACGAACCCGAACCTCACACAGTTAAAAGCGTGTGAACACAGTCACTGCACCAGCAGACCGCCCTCATAAAGTGAACCAAAGAGATACTCTTGGCAAACGCTACAGAGGTGGCAACCTTGCGGAGTACAGGAGTCCGAGAGGCACCAGCAGGAGGATCAAGCAACGCATTCTTGTACGCATCCGTGATCAAAACGCGTAACAGCAAGAAATGGAAGTCTTAGACACCTCAGCGCGACTACGTGACGGGCAGAAAACAGTCGTCGTTTCCGCAAACGACGGTACTGAGTTCGAGCCAGATAACACGCGAGTGCACGCACCGAACAGTTCACCGAGCCAGCGTCGCCAGGATCGAGAACAGAAGCCGCCCCGCCCCACTCGACCCCCGGAAGCGTGGGGACGGAGTACATGGGAGCGCACTGGAAGGAGGCGGCAAGCTGACCGGACCAAACAGCGTCTGCTGAACGGCCAGTAGTCACGCTAGCCGAGATCCCACCGCAGAGCTCGAACTTCCGAGAGCGCGGTGGGTGTGCCGCACCGCCCCACTCGACCTCGCGGAAGCGTGGGGACGGAGCACATGGGAGCGCACTGGAAAGGAGGCAGCATGCTGACCGGACCAAACAGTGTTAGCTGAATGACCGATCGCAACGCGATCTAACCGCATGGCTTGACCTTTCGGAAGCGCGGTGGGTGTGTACACCGCCCGGCACGACCTTTCAGAAGCGCAGGGCGGGACACAGGAGATCGCTCGGGAAGGTAGGCAGCGCGCTCACCGGACCAAACAGTGTTAGCTGAACGGCCGGGAGCGGCGCTCTGCCTAAGTCAACCGCAGAGCTTACCTTGTGGAAGCGCGGGACCGCCTTCCGTCAGTATGCCCATGATACCAACTTCCGAGAGCACGGGACAGGTCACAAGGAACACACAATACGTACCACGCCCGACCATGACCCAAAAAAGCATCTCGCCCGAGAGCCTTCGGATCGTGCATCGGAGAGAAGCAACATTGTGCCACACCGCCCCCTGAGGGTGCGGAAGGGGGGGGGAGGGAGGGGGGGGGCACCTGGAATGGCACGGGAAGGGAGGCGGCGTGCTGACCGGACCAAACAGCGTCTGCTGAACGGTCAGTAGTCACGCTAGCCGAGATCCCACCGCAGAGCTCGAACTTCCGAGAGCGCGGTGGGTGTGCCGCACCGCCCCACTCGACCTCGCGGAAGCGTGGGGACGGAGCACATGGGAGCGCACTGGAAAGGAGGCGGCATGCTGACCGGACCAAACAGTGTTAGCTGAATGACCGGTCGCAACGCGATCTAACCGCATGGCTTGACCTTTCGGAAGCGCGGTGGGTGTGTACACCGCCCAGCACGACATTTCAGAAGCGCAGGGAGGGACACATGAGATCGCTCGGGAAGGTAGGGGCGCGCTCACCGGACCAAACAGTGTTAGCTGAACGGCCGGGAGCGGGGCAACTGCCTAAGTCAACCGCAGAGCTTAACCTTGCGGAAGCGCGGGACCGCCTTCCGTCAGTATGCCGCATGACACCAACTTCCGAGAGCGCGGGAACAGGCCACAACGAACACACGATACGTACCTGCCCGAGCCGACCATGCAGCTCGCGCACCTGCCCAGGAGCAGGGGAACTGAAACAACTCCGAGCAAGGCAGCACTGGACCAACAGCGTGTGCTGAACGGCCGTTAGCAATGCCCCGCCATGACCCCACCGCAGACTCGACCTTTCGGAAGCGCGGGGGCGGGGCACCGGGAAAGCACAGGAAGGGAGGCGGCGTGCCGACCGGACCAAACAGCGTGTGCTGAATGGCCGTTAGCAACGCTCTGCCGTGGCCCCACTGCAGAGCTCGACCCTTCGGGAGCACAGAGGCGGAGCACATGAAATGGCACGGGAAGGGAGGCGGCACACTGACCAGACCAACAGCCTCTGCTGAACGACCCGTAGTCAGGTACCGCTGAGATCCCACCACATAGCTCGACCTTCTGGAAGCACGGTGGGTATGCTGCACCGCCCCACTCAACCATCCGGAAGTGTGGGGCGGGGGCGCATGGTATCGCACTGGAAGGGAGGCGGCGTGCTGGCCGGACCAAACAGTGTTAGCTGAATGGCCAGTAGCAATGTTCTGCCGCGATCTAACCGCAGCTCGACCTAAGGAAGCGCGGTGGAAGCACCGCTCCACCCAGAGCGACCTTACGGAAGCACAGGGCTGAGGCACAGGAGATCGCACAGGAAGGTAGGTGGCTCGCTCACCGGACCAAACAGTGTTAGCTGAACGGCCGGGAGCAACGCTCTGCCTAAGTCAACCGCAGCTCGACCTTCCGGTGAGTGCAGGACTGCCTTCCGCAGAATGCCGCAGGGCACCACCCTCCAAGAGCGCGGGAACAGTACACATGATTGCACGATACGTACCCGCCCAAGCCGACCGCCCGCGACCCGCCCAGGCAAACGGGACATGGGTGGTGAAAGGCTGAAACCTCACGCGCAGTCTGACCGACGAGCAGCAACCGACCCGCCGGAAAACAGGAGAGGAGAAAAACAAAATACTCCTGTCCCACGTACCCGGGACAGTGGGTAGAGGCCGGGCTAGAAAACCCCCCCTACCGCACCATCAGAACGAGCAAACGCGGACCCAACCACAGAGTCCACCGACGAAGCAGACCGCGTGTTGAGAAATCAACAACTGCAGCTAGCGAAAACCGAATTTCCGCAGCGCCACCTGTCAACACAGGAAAAGCCGCGGGAACACACGAAACAACCGACTCGTGGACGCAAGAGAAGGAATGAGAGAAGAAGCACTCACTCGTAATGAGTGAGAATTGCTGTCTCCCCCCAACCTCGCTGCCACTACCTGTCAACGCCAAAAAGGGCGCCCGCCTCCAACACGCCCAGCGTGAAGGAGGGTCGCCATTAACGCCATAGCAAGGCGCCAGACCCGAAGCCCGGGAATGGTGCACAGCCAGCAACAACAGCGAACGCGAAGACAAGCACACAAGCAAAACACCAGCCATTCGTCGCTCGCACCGAACGAACAACGACACGCCAATGCACCGAGAACTAGCGCTTGCACTCAACCGGATCAAGCGCACCCTTCCCAACGCCCAAGCGTTCAACTGACGCAAGCAGCGGCACGCCGCTAGACCTAGCCGACGCGTGGAAACGAAGCAGGAGGGGAAGAAAAAACACGCGTTCGTCATGAGCGATACTCCTCTCAACCCCCCCGTACCCGCTGCCACCGCAGAGTGGATGCCAGTACCACGACCGCCTCGCACACGAACAGCGCAAGGTGGTCCGCCATTAACGACACGGTGAGCAAGTGCCACCGCCGTCGAGAAGGGCGAACGACCAGCGATACAAGCGAACGCGAAGACAGCCAGCAAGCAAACCAGCAAGTCCTCGCGAACCCTGAAAAGAGCAGAGCCACGCCAACGCAACTGAAAAACCAGCGAGTGCGCACAATGTACCAAGCTCACACACATCCACACAACATCAACTGACGCCAACAGCGGCAATACTTCCCCCAGGCTCCCAGCGAAGGGGAAGTGCAAACCAGCGACAAGCAATCCCCAAACAACGACAAGCAAAACACACACAATAAAAAAGCAAGCCGTTGGCAGTAGAAACTACTAGCCACCAACCCGCCATTTCACAGAAGCCAACACGCGCGTACACCAAGTACTGAGCGAAAATGGTCTCTGAGTGGGAGTACAGTAACAACAGCGTGCGACAAAACGCACCGCCAGTTACAACTGCAACCACCAAAAACAGCGGCCACCTCGCGAGAAAGAAAGGAGAGGGTAGAGAACACCTCGTTCAGTCAATGGAACGAGAACTCACTCCACCTCACTCGCATCCGTCATGCCGGCGCCGCCGCTATCCTGTCGCCTCTACACGGAGAGCGACAAGACAAACGCCATACCTAATAGTGGTTAGCAACAGCTACCGCAAACAGGCAAGAAAAACCCAATGCAAACACGACAGCCCGCCGGCTCACCTGACGAAACAGGAAAAGCAGCTGCTGCCCTCCACACCGACTTACGCGTGGACGAACCCGCAAGAGGGAGGGAGGAATACAAGCGAAACACCAGCCTATCGTCGCTCCAAGACGAGCAACTACTCGCCAACCCCCAGAGAACTAGCGCTTGCACGAAACGTCCAAGCGCCCAAGTCCCAAACACACACACAAGCGTTCAAACTAACGCAACAGTGCACGCCTCTATCCGTCCATCTTACCGAGGCGGGAAAGACGGAAGAGGCATGAGGAAGCGAGACGCCATTACTGCGCACGGGACGCAAAACCTCCCGTACGCCGAGAAAGGCGAACAACACAGTGACAAGCGAAGACAAGCAAACAAGCAAACAGCAAGTCGTCGCTATCACTGAAAGAAAACGAGTAGCGACGCACCAAAGCAACCAAAGCCTCCAGCGCGTGCACTCAAAACAAAACAAAGTGACCACGCCACACGAAAACGTCAAAAACAGACGCAAGCAAAGCGGCAAGCCGCAAACTTCCCTTAAACTCCAGTGAAGGGAAACTGCAAACTCTACACTACACAAGTAGGCGAGGATAATCCAATGCACGAGTAATCCGCGTGCAAGCGAAACGCGACAGCAGTTTCGAAAAATGTCAAAGAGAACGGCGTGCTGCCTGCTCAAGCTTATATAGACAATAGCGATCACGTGGCAGGGGGAGTTACCTCCCCTTTGCTGACGTGCTTTCTGCCTGTGTCTAAAGCATTCGGATTGGCAGAGCAGGCAGTCACGTGTGGGTAAGATTTTTGCAAAATCTCTTTTCGAGGTCAAAAGGTCATATATCACTGGTTTGTCTACTGGTACAGTATGTGGGAAAACATCAAGTTCACAAAAACCAAGTGAAACATATTTGCAGGTCTTTGGAGCAGAACCCAAGTGGTCCTCAATAAAGTCAACCACTAAAGTTCCAGCACTGATCAAATATGCAGACCTCTGGGCCACTTCAAAACACAAAGCTCATCTTCAAACAATGTGCAAGACCATCATTTGAGTTGCCCAACAAGAATTCGTCTGACCACACCAAGACAGACCACATGCCCTCAAAAAGAATGCATGTCTCTGTTTCATGTTTTCAGTTGCAGATCAAATCCCAACTCCCTGATACCCAGTGCTTTAAAAGCAAAGAACGATCATCACAAAGGAACCAAGAGTCAAAAAGGAAAAACGTCTCATTATTTCAATGAGCAGACATTTTCAAGACGTAGAGAGGACTACAAAAACCAGAAAAAGTCTGAAAACGGAACACCATGACATGCCTCTTGGATGAAAAAGGAACTGTGAATGAGTGAATTAGAGTTTTAGAATGCCAGGAAAGGCAATAATGACTAAAAAGATTTGACAACAGAAATGAAAACTTCATTTTAACTTGAGTTGAGAGGTTTCATGCACACATCAGCTTATGAAACCATCCAAAAATGATCAGACACAACACAACACAACACAACACATTTCAGAGATGGCAAAACTTCTCCTCCAGAGTGATGGTCATATGCAGATGTTTCCTCTGGTAAGAGACAGCAAAAGACACCGTAGATCAGTGTCATGCCGATTCCAAAACCAGGAAGCAAATTTCAACCCCTAAACAGTCGACCTCCTTTAAAAGGAATCTTCAAGACTCCACAAGGATTTAAAAACATCTCAAAATAATAATCACTGGAAAACGAAACCACACCTTCCTCGAATGAGAGAGTTAGATGTGAAAAAGAGATACATGATACAGTAAGCAATGACCTCAATCAGACTGACAGTCAAAAGGGCATCATTGCCAGCACAAAGCGCGAACATGATTCAAAATGATCCATAACCAGACACAACCTGAACAAGAGGAAGTGATGCCACCTGTCATTGTTGCCAAATTCATAATTCTTTCTTCAGGACAATGCAGGACACTGCCCTCACAGTGTGTCAGGTCAATCACTTCAGAGTTTGATGTTGTATTGCAAGACGTTTTTCCAGTACCAAATTCACTTTCCTCCCCTTGTGTGTGTGTGTGTGTGTATGTGTGTGTGTGTGTGTGTGTGTGAGGGTGTGTGTGTGTGTGTGTGTGTGTGTGTGTGTGTGTGTATGTGTGTGTGTGTGTGTGTGTGTGTGTGTGTGTGTGTGTGTGTGTGTGTGTGTGTGTGTGTGTGTGTGTATGTGAGTGTGTGTGTGTGTGTGTGTGTGTGTGTGTGTGTGTGTGTGTGTGTGTGTGTGTGTGTGTGTGTGTGTGACCGGGTGAACTATCTCTAGACTCATACAGGTGAATATCAACAAGAGGAGGTATAGTAAAACTTAGTTTTTTTAAATCACTGCAATTATGGATAAAATTGACCTAAATTGCATTCATGGACAACTCATTCCCTTTCAAATGGTCATATAATTTCTCCATTTCCAACATCTTGTCCACCTGTATTTCACTTCATGATAGCAATTTGATATATTAGTCAAGCATAACACCAAAAACATTCAGAACTCTCCTTCACATCTCCTTCACAAAACTCTGTGCATTGAACACAGGACGACAACAACCAACACAAGCATTCAGAACACTCCAAACCAATGCACATCACACTATACTTACAGAGAGGGAGGGACTCTTGCAGTCAAAACAACAAGCCACGACTGTTGCACAGTCCACGCCAGAACCATGCAGAAAAGACAAACACTTGAAGGTGGCATGCAGTGGAGACCACCCCACACAGCATGCTGGACTGAGGGGCCAGGGCCCCTAGGGGCCGGGCCATACTTGCCATGGAACACAAAGGGGGCTGGGGCCGCCTGACTCTCCACATGTCCGTGGAGACCAAAGACGATGGAGTGCCGCTGCCCGCCTACAACTATGCAGGCAGACAAAACCAGGTCAGAGCCACCCAGGGAGGGAAGGAGGGTGAGATGAAGAGAGAAGGGGGCGGGGAGAGGAGGGGGAGGGGAGAGAGAAGGGGGAGGGGAGAGAGAAGGGGGAGGGGAGGGAAGGGAAGGACAAGGGGGGAGTGGATTCCAGAGGTCAGGTGCTGGCAGGAATTGCAGGATCCAGACACCAGGGTTCCCAGGCACTTCATACATAGTGAACCATCAGTCTATGCTGGCAACTGGAGAACCTGCTAGACCGAGGCCTGAGAGGAAAACAGCTTTGGCAGAACTCCAGGAACTTTTGCAGGAAGGAGTCAGTCCCCCCCAAAAAAAACTATAATCCTATGGAGGCTCCTGACAGTCATTGAGACAGTCTTGCCCCTCTTTAAATTGGTTTTCAAATAACATAAATGTCAATAACATAAATTCAAATAAAATATATCTGACTGAAGCATCATAATCTGAAACATTAACTAACACTCACACTCTACTTGAATTTCAATCTGAGGCAATGCATGCATGAAAACTGAACGTGAGAAATAGCACTGACATAAGAAAAAGTAGTCTTCGATCATGTTTCTCTGGAATTCCATGAAATTATTGAGAGAAATCATAAGAGCAGAACCATAAAAGCAATAAATGAGTCAGTGGTTAACATTACTTCCAAAGCACACACAAAATAATAATTTCTGTCATTTGTGTTATTCTCTGACATAAAAACAAAATTATGCTTCTTGAAGAACACATCAAATTCAGAAAAAAAGATGTGGCCACCTCACATTGATTATGGAATGCACCAATAGGAATCAGGTCTCTAACATTCTAAAATGCAGTGCATGTACTACAAACAAAAAAGGCATGCTCTGCAGTGCATGTACTACAAACAAAAAATGCATGCTCTGAAACTATAGGGAGTGTGCAAAATAACAACTAAAATAAACAAATGAGGAAAAAAAAGGTGGGGAAAAAGTCAGTTATCTATGCTGTCACCTCACAGCTTCTTGAGGAGGACAAGCCAACAATGAAACCTGAAGATCAACAGGAGCCTGAGATGGGGATGGGAATTCATCTTGTAAACTGGTCAACCATTAAAGAAGCTACTCTTTCATATCTACAGATGGAGGAAAGAAAACAAAAATAATTTTTCAAAACCAATACAAATGAAAGCAAAGTCTTTAAAGCTCAGATGATTTAAACAAGGCACCAAAGAACTTCACTTTCCCTAGACACTCCAAGCCATGTGTGGCCTTGCTTTTTACAGGGTAGGGTATAGAGTGTACAGGGATGTGGGTATAGAGTGTATAGGGGTGTGGGTATAGAGCGTATAGGGGTGTGGGTATAGAGTGTATAGGGGTGTGGGTATAGAGTGTATAGGGGTGTGGGTATAGAGTGTATAGGGGTGTGGGTATAGAGTGTATAGGGGTGTGGGTATACAGTGTATAGGGTGTGGGTATACAGTGTACAGGGGTGTGGGTATTGAGTGCATAGGGGTGTGGGTATACAGTGTATAGGGGTGTGGGTATAGAGTGTATAGGGGTGTGGGTATAGAGTGTACAGGGGTGTGGGTATAGAGTGTACAGGGGTGTGGGTATAGAGTGTACAGGAGTGTGGGTTTGGAGTGTACAGGGGTGTGGGTTTGAAGTGTACAGGGGTGTGGGTATACAGTGCATAGGGGTGTGGGTATACAATGTATAGGGGTGTGGGTATACAGTGTATAGGGGTGTGGATATAGAATGCACGGAGGCCGGAAGACTGCTACCGTCATGCAATCCACAAGGAACACCTTTCCCCAAAGCAGGATCTGAAGAGGAGACCAAACGTTACCTGGGTAACCTGGCTCAAGGTACTGAGAACCTTCAAACAACAAGAACACTAAGTTCAAAGTGTCCCTTCTCTCTAGCTCTGCTCTAGTTGTCGCTTCTATGGCAAAGGTACTGTTTGCCAATCTCACTGAATGTCAACAATGCAGTACAAAACAGCATTTCAATGCTGAAAAGGAAAGTATGCAGTGTCCAATAACTGCTGTATGAAATGATTTTTGGTATGAATCAAAATATAGACACACGGACACTCCCAACTCACACTCTCTCACACATAGGAATATGCACATACTCACTCAGTTGAACAAACATTTGACAGATGGACTAATACATACAGAGCTAGACATTTGGACATTGGGGTAGTTGGTCTGACAGATGGACAGGCAGGGAGTGATCAGACAGGTGGATGGACAGGTGGATGGACAGATGGATAGACAGATGGACAGACAGACCCACAGAAACACAAACTCCTTAATAAGATTATAACAAAAATAAACAAAGATAGATGAAAAGACAGAGAGAAAAACAGACACAAACATACTGAGACAAAGACAGCCAGGCAGAAGAACAGTAACAATATGACTGGATGGATGGGTGGATGGATGGATGGATGGATGGATGGATGGATGGATGGATGGATGGATGGATGGATGGATGGATGGATGGACGGACGGATGAATGGATGGACGAATGGGTGGATGGGTGGGTGGGTGGGTGGATGGATGGATGGATGGATGGATGGATGGATGGATGGATGGAAAGGAGGATGCTACCCTGAAAATAGACAAATTATCCAATAACAAGTTTCATGTGTAGCACAACAATAGGAAGAGGATCAATCAGGCTACAGTGCTAATTCTGTGGGTGAGGCAGACCGAACACAGGTCTTCCTCTCAGAATCCAGTTCACCTCACTACCACTGCAAATCTCTAAGCCGAACTGGTGTGAGATTCCACTAAGTAGCTGTGCCTAAGCAATGCAAAGCTACGAACTTGCAGTAGCAAACTGCGCAAGGACAACATCCTTCTTACTTCTAAAATCAGGTAAAGCTAGAAAAGACTAACCATATTATTCTAACTGGCAATTCTTGTACATTTACACAAACAAAGAAGAAGAAGAAAACCCTGCCTCTATGAGGAACACCTTGCATGCCAAGACCATGACAATTTCATCCACTATGACAACTGCAGCCAGGTGCTCAAAAGAGAAAGTGCCCTACTGTGTGCATGATTGAAATACAGCACATCATACTTGAAAACGAACAGGTTTTTTTCTGTGCTTAGGATGGCATGCGGTGAACAACTTTTCACAACCTGAAGTATTCCAATGAACATTTTTTTTCCCACTTGCCACCAGTCCATGACAGTCACACTTCAACCTGTCCACTGCACAGCCACCCTCTCCATTCTCCAGTCAGCAGGTGCTCAGTGTCGTGACAGCACCAGACACCACAACTGCCTGCAGATTACTTCTCTCCTAGTGCAACGAGCTAAGGAGCCATGACAGCCTGGACTTACTGGCAGAGCGCTTGGAGTAGGCAGACATGCTGCTGTTCAGTGTGTTCATCCACCCTCCAGTGCTGGAGCGCATGTCCATTCCTGCTCCAATGGTCAGCTGGTTGCTGTGTCCAGTGGGCTCCTCTATCTCTGTCAAGGCAAAGGGAGCACTTTTTACAAATTTGCCATGTCTACACAAGTACTTCCTGAGATATCTACAGGATACGATTTGTTCAGATCTGTCACATTTGATCAGTGGAAAAGATGCAAAGAAGACTTGGGACATTTCCATGTATATTTGTAATGCCTTCAAACACTCGCAGAAAATGTAGAAAACACCACTAGACACTCATGAGTAGAAATCACAATGAGTGCCCTGATGGAACCAACTTAAACCTCATTCTGATCTTCATTAACCATGAAATTGTTGCAAATTTTGACATGTCATCGGCTTTTAAATACTAGTTACGAGCTTCACCACTCTGTTGCGCCATTGCTTTGGATTTGTATTTATATGTAATCGTTTATACTTGTGGGTCGTCTGCCACAAAAAAGGAATCAATCAATCAGTCAGCCAGCCAGCCAGCCAGCCAGTCAGCCAGCCAGCCAGCCAGCCAGCCAGCCAGCCAGCCAGTCAGTCAGTCAATCAATCAATCAATCAATCAATCAATCAAAAGACAAAGGGACCGGTGTCAGCAAACTGGATGACATCTCCTTTCAAGGTGTGGGATGAAAAGTTTGGTATATTGTTTGTTTTATAGTTTATTTGGAAACACAAGCACATCTGTTTGAACTTCAGCTAATGGGTGAGAAGTTGCAATACTGAAATGCATTTCTACCTTTACCTTTACAGCAACGCCGAAATAATTCAAAAGTAGGAACTGCTTATTCTTTGCATTGCCAATTTTGAATAACAGCTGAACATGTTATGTTCATGAGGTAAAGCTGCAAACCATCTTTCCCACACTGTCAGTTATGAATAGTATCTTATGAGAACATGTTTGATTCAACTAACATGTGGCACAAGTGTGTGTTTCCACCACAATGTAAGTACCTGTTTATAGATAGTAGGCGGATGTACATGTATACATGTATACAATAGCAAGATGCCTTGAATGAACTTTTCAGCTTTTGTCTGAATAATGTGACATACTAACTTGCAGCCTAAGAAAATCATTTAAAACAATGAAGTTTATTACCATTTTTCACTGTAGTAATTTGTAATCAATTCTTTGTCTGCAGAGTGTAAATGTAAACATGTGTTTCTACTAATAAAAGATTAGGGAAAGACAAGTAACAAATAACTGCCTTTTTTAATAGAAGAAAAATACGCCTAGTTTAATTAAAGCAGAATCTCCGATTTGCATTCTTCAAAGTCTCAGGACATTGTATCTTCTCTCATATGTGCTTAATTCACAGCAAATACATGCAAACAAATGCATGACCAAACCAACCTCCAAATGGGATGGTGTTGGTGGTGAGGTACTTCCTGTCAGTGTGCATAAGCTGCCAGAACTTGATCATGGTGTTGATGTCCTCTCGAAGCTCTGGCCCTGAGTGGGCTGGGTAGATAACTGGTCCACTGCAAAGGGAATAGGATGTTGAGAGAGAGAGAGAGAGAGAGAGAGAGAGAGAGAGAGAGAGAGAGAGAGAGAGAGAGAGAAAGAGAGAGACAGAGAGAGAGAGAGAGAGAGAGAGAGAGAGAGAGAGAGAGAGAGAGAGAGAGAGAGAGAGAGACAGACAGAGAGAGAGAGAGACAGACAGAGAGAGAGAGACAGACAGAGAGACAGAGAGAGAGAGACAGAGAGAAGGAGACAGAGCCAGAGAGAGAGAGAGAAAAATTTAAATTGGTCAATTGATAGGCCGACAGCCTATTTCAAACATTGTGCACGGGCGCAAGAGGGAGAGAGGGAGGGAGGGAGGGAAGGGGGGGGGGGAGGAGGGTCGGGAGGGAGGGTGGGAGGGACGGAAGGAAGGGAGGGAGGGAGGGAGGGAGGGAGGGAGGGAGGGAGGGAGGGAGGGAGGGAGGGAGGGAGGGAGGGAGGGAGGGAGGGAGGGAGGGAGGGAGGAGTGAAAGAGACAGAATAGTTAGGGTGCACAGATAGACAGAGGCTCAAATGTTTTTCACCCCATTCCCTACAAGAATTGCTTGGAGGAGAAGAAGAAAAGAAGGAGGAGGAGGAGGAGGAGGAGGAGGAGGAGGAGGAGGAGGAGGAGGAGGAGGAGGAGGAGGAGGAGGAGGAGGAGGAGGAGGAGGAGGAAGGGAGGGAGGGAGGGAGGGAGGGAGGGAGGGAGGGAGGGAGGGAGGGAGGGAGGGAGGGAGGGAGGGAGGGAGGGAGGGAGGGAGGGAGGGAGGGAGGGAGGGAGGGAGGAAGGAGGAAGAAGGAGGAAGAAGGAGGAAGAAGGAGGAAGAAGGAGGAAGAAGGAAGGAGGAAGGAGGAGGCAGAAGGTTTGGCATTTTTTTAGCACACATCCAAATTCAGGAAGGGTGAGGAATAACTAGGACAACACTGCACTAAATGTTGTTGTTTTAGATCCAGTATGAAAAAAGATCCTGATCACAACTCTTTCTGCATGTGAACATCAGTCAAGGGCGTTTTACTGACCAGAAGTAGTCCAGGGTGGCTGCATAGATACGTTCCCTCAGAACGCTCTTGGCTGCTGTGTTGGGAAGGATCTCTCCTTGCAGCAGTGACAGACCCATGGTCAGCAGCCTGGTCAACAGAAAAGCCACTGGTCAGCAGCAAAGGTCAAACTCCCTGCATATTTCTCTCACAAGAAAACAAGAAAGTCACTAGAAAGAACAAGTCTTCACAACAATCAAGACCTTTTTATGGACACACGCACGCCATCCGCAATGACATAGACACCCTAGTGGCTAAGCACTTCAGGTCCCCTGGGCACTGCCTCTCCGACATGAGAGTGACCATTATTGAGAAGATCCATGTGGACGATGCTAACATCCGGAAGCGGAGAGAGAAGTTCTGGCGCTTCAAGCTGCATACCAACTACCCTGAAGGACTGAATGTGTTTGACTGAGAGAGAGAGATAGATAGAACTATGAACACTTAGAGAGAGAGAGAGAGAGAGAGAGAGAGAGAGAGAGAGAGATAGAGAGAGAGAGAGAGAGAGAGAGAGAGAGAGAGAGAGAGAGAGAGAGAGAGAGAGAGAGAGAGAGAGAGAGAACACTCTGGACACTGGACGCTGAGAGAGCTCGGGCTCCGAGAACTCGGGCTCGAACATTTTTTTGGATGAGGGTGGTGAGAGAGAGGGAGGGAGAGGAGAGAGAGAGAGAGAGAGAGAGAGAGAGAGAGAGAGAGAGAGAGAGATAGAGAGAGAGAGAGAGGAGAGAGAGAGAGAGAGAGAGAGAAAGAGAGAGAGAGAGGGAGATAGAGAGAGAGAGGGAGATAGAGAGAGAGATGGAGAGAGAGAGAGAGGAGAGAGAGAGAGAGAGAGAGGAGGGAGAGAGGGAGAGAGAGGAGGGGGAGAGCTCTGGAGTGCCTACGTCATGTCATTCTAAAGTTTTTTTATGTCACATGTTGCATCATTTCTGTGTTTCTGCATCGTTCACTGAAGAAGGGCGTGTGCCCCAAAGCCTTTGATTTTAGTGTTTGTCGTGTGGTTTTTTTCTTATTTACAACAATCAAGACCTGTAATTGAGTGAATCTTATGAAAACATAATCATGTTTCTAGCAGTCCAAAGAGTAACCTTTTCAATGATGCAATGGAATGGCTATGTGCTGGTACTAATGCACTGAAAGAATACATGGGTTGGCATATGAAAGCAAAAAGGTGAGGAAACGAAATAGATAACAGGTGCCCATCACTTCATTTTTCCATGTAACCCACCTTTATACAACAAATCAGAATGGTCCATAAGCTTTGTAGACCAAGGCAGCACACTCAGTAGTACAAATCTAGGTACATATCTCCATCTTCCATTGCCACAGCATCCTACTCTTCCAGAGGTGCCATGTTCCAGTAGTCAGGACTAGAGAGCGACATATTCAGCATAGCAGCCAGAATTGGTTGCTTGTTTAATTGTTTGTCTGTTCATCCATTAAAAAAAAGCTTACTGAAGCACCTGTGGGAAGAGGAGAGGAAGAGAGAGACTCACTTGAAGCGTGGTCCTGCTGCTGACGGGTTGCGCGACATGGGTGAAGGCTCCTTGCCGATGCCGATGGAGAGACACTTGATGAGCAGTCCCACCAGAACGTCTACCTGGGCCGCATTGCTGTACTTGGCAATCTCCACCCGCTCCGACAAAAACTGCAATCACAAGGCGTGGTACTGCAGGTGTGCGATCACAGCAAATGGAGTGCTCGGCATACAGAGTGGAGGATGCCTCTTTGGCGAATGAGACCATTACTGTCCTCAACAACCCAGATTTCATTGGCAGCCACTTTGTCCAGGACACAAAATTGAAAGGGGGATTCAAGAGGCAAAAACTCACCATGGAACAAGAGTGGGAATAA
Organism: Theodoxus fluviatilis; assembly: GCA_034096865.1. Taxonomy (NCBI): domain Eukaryota; kingdom Metazoa; phylum Mollusca; class Gastropoda; order Cycloneritida; family Neritidae; genus Theodoxus; species Theodoxus fluviatilis. The sequence continues at coordinate 26,693 of JAWQFJ010031347.1, forward strand.
ATGAACTGCAAAGAACAAAGCAAGACACTGCATGAACACAGGTGTTTGCAATGATTGAGACATGAACTGTTCATCTCACTATAAAATTATACCAGTAAATTAAATATCATGAGCAAATATAACAGCTTTCATACTCATGTCAGTAACTTCTATGAACTATTATTTTAATCAATGGATATCATTATTCCACTGTGACAGTGAATGCACAAAGTAGAGACTTCAGAAGGAAGTGTAGGTAAAAGTAGGTACTTGCACTAAATTTTCAAACCCAATGTAATGAAATCAAATTAGGCTCAAATTAAAGAGATTCAAGTGACAAACACAGTGATATAAAAATTATCTCTCTATCTTATTTAGTTATAAAGTTATGAGCGGAAATGTGACGAAAAAAGGGGGGGTATTTTATATAGGAACTGGGTCCAAAATATGTGACCGAATTTTGGGGGTTGACCTAGTAAAATGTCTGTAACTTTGTTAAAATACATGCAATTAATTTGAAATTTTCAAGAGAAGTAGTTCACTCTATA
>JAWQFJ010031348.1:10000-12500 GCA_034096865.1 Theodoxus fluviatilis
ACATTTAAAACTATATTCTGCATTGCAGCAAGCATTCCTGGGCGTTCCGGTAACATTTGCCATACCAACGTTTTTTTTTTTGGCTTGCTACATTTAAGCTTGCGCGTAATTTGATACATTACTTTACCTTGTGTTTTTGTTGTTGTATTCTGTCTGTTTTATCCTAGAAGCTTTCTTGTTCCAGACACTTTTCACTAACAATTAACTACCAGCACCACTACGACGTGAAATACAACCACACGAGAGTATTGAAGCGATTTCATCACGTTCATGTCATCGCACTAGTTTATGGACTATTAACCAGCTGGAAATGTAATTAAAAATCAATACAGTTGATCAATACAGAGAAGCTGTGCCACCGCACTTCTTGCCTCCTGCTGAAACACCTCGTTCACCTACTGTACAGCAAACGTAGGGACCTCTTTGCCCAGCTGGACTCGATCCACGCCACCTCACCCGACCTCCGAACCCTGGCAAGGGAAACGCGCGCTACACAACGCGACGTTTGCATAAAGAGGAAAAAACAAAAACTACGAAATCTGAACATTCGGGTCGATGATAAAGATCCCATCCTGAACAGCCGCACGGTGGTGAACCTTTCTAACCACTCGCTCACTCCGGCGGAGAGGGAGGTCCTCGAGCGTGGACTGAAATTCTGCCCTACGAAACCCATTGACCCCGTCAACCTCGCAGCAGACACAGAGGAATTCGTCCGTCGGCTGAGACTACGGGAATTCTTCCATGATGACTCGCAACCTGACAACACAGGAACTCGGGATCAGTTGCCTCCTTTGGACGGCAGAAGCAACGCGAGAAGGTCGGTCTTCACTTCGCCCGAAGGCCGCTGTCAGAGGTTGGACTTGTACGCTCAAGCCCTCCGCAAGTACGTCAACATCCAGTTCCTCAGCCACCGCCGAAAGGTTATCCATAATCTTACCCCGGCACAACAGATGGCGATTAAGTCCTTGGATGCCAACAAGGACATCATCATTAAACCAGCAGACAAGGGGGAGCAGTCGTCCTCTTGAACCGCACCGATTACGTCAAAGAGGCCCTACGACAACTCTCAAGTACCCAGCATTACCAACCCCTCCAGTCTGATCCCACCAAGCAACATGCCCAAGATTTGCACCAGCTGGTGGGAACCTTGCCATCCAATCTCCAGTCAGTCTCTGATCTCATACCCCGGAACCCTCGCCTCGGTACCTTCTACCTGCTCCCCAAAATCCCCAAGGAAAACGTCCCCGGCCGCCCCATCGTGTCGGGTATGGGAACCCTGTGTGAGGAAATCTCGGGGTATATCGAGGGCGTTTTGAAACCCTTTGTGCAGGGCACACCAAGTTTCTGCCGTGACACCACGGACTTCTTGGACAAGTTGTCACGACACTCCCAAGTCCGCCAAGGTGCTCTCCTTGTAACGATGGATGTTTCAGCTCTGTACACCAGCATTCCCCACGAAGGAGGCATCGCAGCCGTCGGATCAATCCTGCAGGTGAACAACTACCCTTCCCGTGATGCCGTCCTAGCCCTCATTCGCTTCATCCTGGAGCATAATACCTTTACCTTCGACGGCAGAGTGTATCTCCAGAAGCAGGGCACAGCCATGGGAACGAGATTTGCCCCACAGTACGCTAACCTCTTCATGCATAGGTTTGAGGAGGATTTCTTCGCCACACAGAATCTCCATCCCGACTTCTACATCCGCTACATTGACGATGTTTTTTTCATCTGGAACCATGGTAAAGAGGCACTCAGACAGCTCCACAGAGACAACCAATTTCTCCCGACCATCCAACTCTCCATGGAATTCTCCCCGGTGTCGGTCAAAGGGAATGGAGATAGTGCTAGTATCTGACGGCGTGCGTTTTGTCTGTCACTGTTGTCGTCAGGTTAGTAAAGACTTAACTGTGGCCCAGTGACCAGAGGGTTAAAATGTGAAGGTGCTTGAACCCCAGATATGGGCGACAAGTCTCTATATGAAGCCACAACTTTACCTTTGAAACTACACTTAAAGGAGGATATGCCGGATGTGCGTAAGCAGGCAAGTGGGTGATGGGTTCAGGGGAGGAAGAGGGAGGCTGGAAGAATGAAAGTGAGATGCAGACAGGGGTCTCTGACAAGAGAGACTCACAGACAACAGCGTAGACCGCAGCTGTTCAGCCCAGTCTTCTGGGGGGTAGTTTCCCAAGGCAGGACGGTTCACCACCCTGGTCTGCAAACAAGCAAACAAACAAAAACACAAATAAAGCACGGTATCACCATGGAACTTACAAAGATTCAGTCAAGTGCCGTCGCTGGAATTCGGTCAACAACACAACAGTGATGGACAGGCACAGGTGATTGATAGCACAGCTCCTTTCAACTCGTGTCTCATATATATGCTAGTCGTTTTCCTCATAACAATGCTGTTCTACCACACCTTTGTACCCGAATGCAATGTACGCATTTGAACGCATCCACAGCACAAAGCGCTGTTCCATAACACAAAGCGCTGTTCCAC
>JAWQFJ010031349.1:0-5000 GCA_034096865.1 Theodoxus fluviatilis
GCCCACAACTCACTGTACTCCAGCGCGTGAGTTTTCCCACGCCTGTGGCAAACAAGTGTTCTGTTGCGGAAGAATGTGAAGGGAATTTGTAGACTATGGGTAGCTAAAGAATTGTGTAGAATTGCTTGTGTTTGTGCTTGCATTTTCCTTCCCTCACACACACACACACGCGCGCGCGCGCGCGCGCACGCACGCACGCACGCATGCACACGCTCAGACACACACACTCAGACACACGCACACGCACGCACTCACACACACACACCCGCGCGCACACACACACGTATACACACGCACGCACGCACGCACACGCATACACACGCGCGCTCACACACGCACGCACACATACATACGTTCCCGGATCGGCCATTCTGTTCTGACCCACTCCTATTTGCTGCGGTCGGAGCCTCCACCGGAGTGCTGCACCTGCCATTGCAGGCTCACCATGCGGCACGTTCTGGTGGAGTGCCCTCAACTTGCTCATCTACGGAGTGGGTCGAGCAGTCTGTCTGACTTTTTTAAAGATCCTTTAGCTGTGATAAATGTTTTGATAGATTCTGAGTATTATTCTCGTTTATGAGTCGTACTATGTCTTAATTGTTTTCGATATTTCTCCACGTACCTCTTCTGATTTATTGTTTTAATTGCACATTTTTAATCAGTGAAAGTATGTTGTGGCCTTGAATGACCATCACGGCTGATGAACCCTTGGGCTCCATCCACTTATCATTTAGTGTTTTGTCAGTGACAGGGAAATTGAGGTGTGAAATATTGCCCTATCGCCCTTTATGAGTCTTCATGTTTAAAGGCTCTACACAGCCTTTGCTTGCTGGTATGCAGTGGGACTCGATTTAATTGATTTCATGACACTAATTAGATGGACTGTATAAGAACTCACTGTCGGGAAGACTTTTAATTCTTTGTTAAAGATGGATGTTTCTTTATGTTGTGGCCTTATATAGCCTACAAGGCTGATAGGCCCTTAAACTCCATCCATCCATCCATCCATCCATCCATCCATCCATGCATCCATCCATCTACCTTGTAATCCTTTTTCGCACCTAAGCCCCACGCTCCAGTAACTCCCTCACCCCTAGCCCCATCTCTATTTTGTCCCCGAACCCAACCACTTCTACACGTAAACTTCCACATCTTTTCACCTCCTCTACTGGGTCCCACCCCTACTCTCTTATTCATCCTCTACCCCCTCCCCTTCCGCACGAATTCTACGCATTGGTACCCCAGCCTTCTCCAATACTTCCTATTCCCTCCATTCCACCTTCAACATCCCACTCTACCCCACCCCCTTCCATATAATATCAATGCATCGGCACTCTTACCTACCTCCAACAACTTACCTTCCCCACAAACCCTGTAGTCACCCCGCATCTAACCCCTTCCCCATAACCTCTACAAACACCAGTGCCCTGGTGCTTTCAGCATCTCCCTACTTCACCCCACCCACCCATCCGCTCTTTACACCCACATTCCATCACCACCCCTTTCCATACAAATCCCCATCATACTTTATTCAGCCTGCTTTCACGCGCGCGAAGTGAGATTATTTTACCTATTCCTTCGTCGCGCACACATCCCTTTCTCCACCCTAGCCCAACTCGCCCTCACTCTATCATGCCCATGTCGATAACGACAACGTAGGTTGGTTTGTGTACATTCCAAGGCCCGTCCCGCCAGAGACTCAAGGTGGCAAACAGGGCTGGTTGATCCCCATCTGCCAGCAGAGCGCCGAGTTCGTGCAGGTTCGGGATTTGCGCTGCCTGCCTATCGCCACCAGCGCGGGAACATGTGGAGCAGGAGAAGAAGGGTTTAATGGCACCAACACTTCGACCTCTTGGCACAGTTTGCCTGGGGGCCACCAATGTTCAAACACGGGGCGACCCCAGGTGACTTCGCCGAGGCCCGTTTATGTTCGCCATCGACCCGCTTGCCAAGTGGGTCTTCCCCCCACCCCCGATCATCTGGCAGCCCTTGGGCGCCAAGGTAAAATTCTAACCCCCTTCTCTCACGAGCAAACCCTCTTCCTCCACCCCCTCTTCTCCTCCTACCCCCCACCCCCACCAACCCCGGTTTATTTTGTCATTTTTCTCCTGCCGTAACTGCTTCTTTACACTTTTCAACTCAATATTTCTGCCTCCATATCAATTTCCTTTCCTCCCCCCACCCAACCACCCACTACCCTACCCCCCTTTCCTCGACCTTCTGTCCTTTTCAACCTCCCAGAACCTTGCTTGGCAACATTACAGTTGCACCCCACTTTACATTTTTTCTGTCTGCGTACATCAGAGGCGTTCGCATATCATCCCGCCTACCCCTTACTCCAACGCCAGTCCTCCATCCCCACCTGCTCAACTCCAACCACTCAGTCTGTCTTAAAGGCACCAACACTCTCGGGCCACAGGATTGTCGGTTCCCACGAGGTGGGCACATCTGCAAGTATGTGAGCGTGTGACGTGCTCGTTCTTTACTTTAATTTAACTCATCCCAACTGAATAAATTAAATGGCTTGTTTCAATGTCTAGGGGTAAAATCTTGGAGAACCAATGCACGCACCTTCATTTCCTCACTCAAACTACTGATGTAAACTGTCTGATAGTAAAGAAATGGCAAAACCAGTATCAATATTCAAATGGATATTTTAATTATTCATCCGCAATCACCCTAGAAAGGGGAAAGGGCGTCAAGCGCCACAAAATTCATCAAATGCAATCATAGTTAAACAAGGATTCAGCAATCATGACAAAACTCGCGAGGAGGGAAAACAAACATGGAAAATAAACGTCTGCCCTGAGCCAAGTAAAAAAACAATGTACTTATCTGACCTCTGGATGAAACCGTGGAGCAGTCGTTGCACGGGCTTGACCCCCACGCCTAGCGCGTGCTACACAGGGGTTGAGACACAGGGGTTGAGACACAGGGGAGGGGGTTGAGTGCACCGACATTGCAGCCGGTGACTCGGGAAATTTCACCACAACGATGAAAAGGCATGGAGACTGGACATTCTCTCTGGTGTTCTACTTCTGGGTCGTAGAGATGGAGGGGACTTGTTCTTCCTTCTTCTTCTCTGTAGAGGAGTCGGTTTTCCTGCGAGACAGGCCGCCTCTCTTCAGACAATCAGGCAAGCAGGCCGGCAGGCAGGCAGGCAGGCAATCCACCACTTCATCACCCCACTGGAAAGGGGGTTTTCTTCTAGTCGGTTCCGGGCGGGCTGCGGCTTCTCTCCGCTATCATTCTCCTTTTTCCTTCTCATTACATGGCCACCGCCAAGGGGAAAAACACCTATCCTAAGCAGGGCGCCAGCATCTTCGAGGATTCTGCTTTACTAAAAATAAATGTAATGACGCCCAGAACATTCTGCAACACTTGCTTAAATGCCCTCTCTGACGTCACACTGTTCACTCTGTCCAATCCCCACAGCTCATCCCACTTCGCTCTGATTGATCAGTTCACTAGCTGAAAGTCATAGATTGGTTGACGTGAAAACGCCAGTGGAGTCCACAAATCATAACACTTCCAAGTCATTCTCCTTACACAGGGGTCATTTCTCTGCTAACACCGGCTCAGGGCAAGGAAAAATCACTAAGCTACGGCTCAGCAGACACCTAGTAATAATAATAATAAACAGAAGATATGGAAAACGTTGTCTCGCCACAGAGCGTCTAGATGAAAAGGAGGCTCGAGTTCTAAATTTGACTTTTCCTACTTTTTATCTTTTACTTTTTCCACTTTCTGCATAATCATTGGAATTTAAACATATCCAGTCACCAAGAACATGAACACGAACAAGCACACTCTTTCCCGTATAGTTTTAAACTAATTTTCATGCTTTAATGATCTCTTCCTAGAATGTGTGTAATTTTATCTCACAGTCTGCTCCTGTTGGCATTACGACGGCTGTAGATCAGTATTTTGTTTGTTCACTTGTTAAAGTACAGATACTTACCTTTCGCGCGCGCACACACACACACACACACACACACACACACACACACACACACGCACGCACGCACACACACACACACGCCAGAAGCATCATATGGTAAATATACCCACCAGGAGCTAGACATATCTATGGAAAAATCGACGGCTGCAGGGACCCATCGATTCAAGAAATTGTCAAGCAACTTGGACGGAACAGACATGTCTCTCTTCCTCCTGGAGCCTGTGTGCGATATTAATGAGTTTTCACGTCGTGTCTGCGGGAATCCATTCTGTAAACCCGAGTCAATATTTTTGCCGGTAGGCGAAATCTCTAGTTTACTAGAATGACGGGAATCTACTATACATTCTGAAATAGTTGCGATGATCTCGTATAACACGACCTTCTGTATTCGCAGGACACTTTAAAACAATACTAAAACTGAGGAATATATATTTCGAACCCACATAACGTTTTCCCCTGTTCCCGCATAAGTTGGGTGTCGCATTGTCTCTAAACCTTTCCTGGATACGAAACAAATGCTGTTTGAAAGCAGACTGTTTGGCAACGTCCGGCAGAGGTTTACGACGAACACAGAGACCTCAGTCTAAAATGACCCATTGTCAATGACTGATTTATGGAAGGACGGAACCACAAAAGTGGTAACTCATTCGAATTCATGCCCATTCGGCAAACTTGGCTCTGATTCAAATTCATATCAAGCACAGACCGGGACAGTAAAGCTTTCTCGGGAATTTTAGCTGCGGTAGCACCATGGCAAGATTAATGGGACACGACGTGGACTTTTTACAGCGCTTACAAGCCCAGGCGCCCAGTATTTCAAAACACGCGGTGAATACGCGTACGTCATTCACCTACAAGCATGCAAAGAACATCTCCCTGGCGAGCAAACCCTGAAAAACAAAATAGCAAAGATAAGGAGTCTCTCCACTCTGGTGCGCCAGGGATAAAAACAGTACTCCATTGTCCTTCTGGTGTACCAGTAAGACCTCACCTTTCCCCGTCACCTTGACCTCCACTCTGGTCTGTCAGTTCCCGAGTC
>JAWQFJ010031349.1:10000-13791 GCA_034096865.1 Theodoxus fluviatilis
ATGCCACAAGCTTTGAGATGTTCCTTCGGGCAGTCTCTGAAGCGTCTGTAGGGGCGTCCAGTTGCCCGATGACCCTCCAGCTGCCCATACAGCAATGTCTTCGGTTTATGCCATCATCCATGCGGGCGAGAACATTACGTGTCTACGTAGATTGTGCAAATGCTCATACGTCACTGCGTATATTCAATGTGCTGTAGACTACAGACAGGACAAAAGTTTGAGAACTTTGTGTCACTCCCTTCCAGTCCGTGTCTGTATCTAAAGTCCGTGTGATTCTCGGCACTATTCCCTGCGTGCGTGAGCGCAGATGTGAAGGTGCGTGCATGAAATGTTTACCTGCTTGTATGCGCGCGAGTAATATCTTATCAATAATAACAACAAATAATAATAATTATTATAATTTTAAAAATTACAAAAAATAAATAAATAACAACAAATGAATAAAATACTAAGCGAGTGATGGCAGAGAGGGCAACCTGCTGGATCTGGCTGAAAAGAAACGTGGGAGAATGCGATGCATCAGAGGGCAACCAGGGGACAGGCCACGGAGTATAAATGTGTACATGTTAGATGGATGGGCTTCCTTCTTTCCACATTCTCAGCCTGCGCTAAGGTGCCTCAGACCCGACAGTGTGCCTGACGACTGACGGGCACCTAGGACTGTGACCAAGGTGTGCTCCACCCCCACCCCCACCCCCCACCCCCACCCCCCATCTCCACCCCCCACCCCCACCTACCCCCTAGAGTGTCAAGAAGACAGCGCCAAAACACTTGAAGACGGGGGGCTCTTCCTCTGAGGACCATCAGCCGTCCCGCTTCTCAGGAAGTTTCTTGTCCTCTTACTCCTAATGTCTTTTTAGTTGTCACGTCTTCCGATTTAGCTCCAAATTAGCTTCCAAAAAGCTCTTGCTCGCTCTCTCGCAAAACATCTAATGCCATTAAGGAGAAATCGACTGTTGACATTCTTCACCAAATATCAGGATGCAAAGGTGACCAGAACTTGGGAAGCGTGGCCATAACTCTTTAATGAAATGTTACTTTTGTTTTCAAAGTACAATTTGGATCACGTTGACAGGAAAAGAGCATCAAACTACCGTGATCGCAATACTGAAATTGAACAATCATCGCAGAGCAACTATTCTGCTGAAAATGCTCTAAACAGTGTGTCTATTAGCAGATCCAGTTTCTATTCGATATACTTCTATAAACGTTACCATATTTTTGAGTTTGACATTTAGGGTTTTGCTTCATCATGAACTGAACAATGCCTGAAATTTGTTTCAGACAGCCGACAATGACAATATCCCGATATAACAAGAATCGTTTAATATTTCATTGTTGTGTCGGCAGAATCACACAACTTTTTTAAGCGCTACACTAGACAAGCAATTTTGGGCACGGAGAAGCCAAAATATTTTGTAATTATACCATGCAGTCTTCCGCAATCAATTATGCATGCATTGCGTGGATTTTTTCCAGTTCAAGAATTGGGGGAGTATTATGTGGTTGTGGTGTGGGGTGGGAGGGAGGATGGATGGATGGATGGATGGATGGATGGATGGATGGATGGAAGGATGGGTGGAAGGATGGATGGAATGATGGCTGGAAGGATGGATGGAAGGATGGATGGAAGGATGGATGGATGGATGAATTTTTACGGCCTATCAGCCTTTGTATATTGTTTAAGTCCATTAATCATAATGGGTTAGAATGAGAACAAGTCAGGTGACGATTTTCAAGTTATTCGCCTCTTACGATACGCGTAAGGAGACGCGGTGGGTCAATTCTTACCCCCTACCCACCGAGAGAGGAGTGGGTGGGCCTTCATGGTGAAAACAAACATGTCAACACACTTTCTGCCAGAAGAACCCGACTACTAGATATTCAGCTTACGATATACTTGGTCCATACGAAAATGGGTTATTGGCATATCACAAGGATCTATATATCTGTAGACGATGATCTTGACAACTTATGACACTCATTTCATTAGCTCAATCTCAGGAATTTCCCACATACCCAATCCTTGGCGTAGCGTAAGCATGGAGCTACACTGCGTGGTACTTCCTGCAACATCAAAGGCTCACCGCACCCCTCATCTACGTCACATGAGCACAGGCGGTCCGTCATAGTATTACGTCACACAGGGCAGGTCAAATCCGTGCCACCATCCCACAACTGCCATGGCCTCCGGCTGTAGGTTATCTGATTTCTCCTTGCCCTCTAGCCTCTCAGCAAAGCCCAAGTTTGACGGAAGAGGAAGAATAGCCCAGCTGACTTTTCCTTGCCCTCTAGTCTCTCAGCAAAGCCCAAGTTTGACGGAAGAGGAAGAATAGCCCAGCTGACTTTTCTCTGACGCTATGAATGCATCGATTCGCAGACAGGTCCCGACGAGGCAATTTATGCGGCGTTTTGAATGGGAAAATGTGCAGTTCAGACTGATCAAATTTCGAGAAAATCCACTGATTTCTGTGGAGCCTAGATGGATTTCAGAATAGGAATACGAGTACGTTTGCGCTTTTTTCCTGGATGAAGGTCAAAGATGACAAACAATGCGCAGTAAGCGAAATAAACAAATGGCGTTCTCGTGTACTCTAATAATGTATTACATAGGAAGGCCCTTCATCAAGTAGAAACAGAACTTCCGAACTTTGAGCCAGTATTTAAAAAAAATACTTCGATAGATCCCTTGAGAAATATTCTCAATTGTATTTATTAATCTAACGTAGGCCCAGTAACAAGGGTCTCCATTTAATGAAGGAGGAGGCATCGGGCAACTCCGGATGTATTTTACTTGAGCATTTCCGTATCACCATTTTTAACACGCCATTCCTTTACCAGGGTCCCTTTCTGAAGACTGATAAGCCATAATCGGCGTTGAACACGTTATCGTTCAGTTCTTGTCAACTAGGGCCCAATCAAACACGTGTCAAGGCCTTCAAGGCTGTTGAACTCTCCTGCAGGAGAGAGAAGGAAAAAAGGGTTCTGTCCCGACCTGGAAGTGACGTACATACATGTATACTCAAACATCATTATCTCTCCAGAGCAGGCGAACAGGAACAGCTCCTCGAGACTCCAACCTAACTGTAGGACGTTCCTACGCTCCGCTCTCTCTCTCTCTCTCTCTCTCTCTCTCTCTCTCTCTCTCTCTCTCTCTCTCTCTGCTGGCTCAGGTCAGTAACCTCCAACAAACTCTGCCCTTCACCCGATGATAGCTCCCTTTTTCACTGCATTTATATCCTCACCAGCAAAAGAAATGCCGCCTATCTCCCGCCAAACGTCCGACTGTGACACCTTCGTGCGCTCGACAATGCAGAGAAGGCGTCAGCGCCTCAGTTTTCTTTGGCTCTATACTGCAGTGAAGGGAAGTGAAAGAAGCAGAGAAAAAAAAGCGACCTTAATCCTTTGCTTTCGCTCAGTCGGATTGGAAAGGGGGGGGGGGGGGGTGAGGGGAGGGCGTGCTATCAGTCCACTGCTGCACACGACTGCCCTGTGCCGTCAAGAAATAGCGGGAAGTATAAGTTCGTTAGATAGAAAACTCTGCCTGTTTCGCCCACGTCAATTTCTCACAAAAGCGTTTCGACCCGGACACGAGAAAACTCGCTGACGCCAGCACTTATTTCCGCTTCCCCTGTCTGGGATGTGATTTTCATCGGCACCCTGCCTTCCTATAGAGAGCCTGACTCTGCTTAAGTTCAGGGTAATGTAAAAGAAGTATTGAGAGATCTTCCCATTGATCTTTCGCCAATAGTAGATTAGCACAAAAACGCAGCCTATTAAAGCATAACTAA
>JAWQFJ010031354.1:0-20000 GCA_034096865.1 Theodoxus fluviatilis
AGCTCAAACAGGTGAGCAAGAAGTTCGCCGGTGGGGTCACGGGCTGGGAGGTGACGGTATTCAACTTGGTCCTCTCCTGGGGTCGTGTTCACGGCCCGACGGAGTTTACGTTGGAGTTCCACCATGGTTGGGGGGGGGGGGGGGGTCGAGAGGAGCTCGGCATCATCACTATCCAGTGGAGCCCAGTTGCAACCCTCATAATTTAATTTGGTTTAGTTGGGATGGGCTAGGAGGTGGTTCATTGCCTGTGGCTTGGAGGTGATGGTGGAGGTCTTCTGGGGTGCCAGAGAAGGGGAGCCTGGGCTCCTCAGAGATCTGAGTGAGCGAGAGAGCAGAGAGCTGAGTGGTAGCTAGGTCTAATCAAAGATCCTATACAATAAGATGATTCGTTAGGCACTCGGCCTATATAAAACATGATGACGGAGCCGAGAACTATAAATAGCTTTCGACCGAGACGCCCCAAGCGGAAATCGTGACGCTCGAGTCAAGGAAGACAATCTTCCACATACCCACAACAGAAATCGTAATGAGAATTAATCACTTTTATATTATATTATATTATTATATTGCAAGTTTTTGAATTAAATATCGATAACTAAACAAAGGCTGGTGAAGAAAAAACCTTCTGTCTGTAAACACAGTATCTGTAGGCCTACTTTTGCTGGCCGAGCCGCTCGCTGCGATAGTGGCGAGATAGAAGGATTTACTGAGTACGGTCATGGCTCATGCCGTGTAATTTTATGTTTATTACTATGGAATTGCATAGATCTACTGTAGTAGGGAAACACAAACAGATATTGTAAGCAAAAAATGCAGATTTCATGATTTCCGTATTGCTTGCGGTGAAAATAACTTGCCGTGTAAACAGCCTGCATGGTCACTTGATATACGGTCACGTGCAAACAGCCTGGGCACTAGATACACGGTCACGTGCAAATAGACAACCAAATTAAAAACTGTTCACAATAACAGGAAAACCACAATAACAGAGTTCACTATAAGTGGACTCCACTGTATCAACAAATTTAATAGAAAACTACATAACTAGTTTTCAACTTCAATAATGCTCATCTCCACAAAGCGAGTTGCCATGTGTCAACTGTCATGTTTGTAAAACCTACGTGCTTGCATTTTATTATGCTAGCTTTCCGGCATAGTGTTTGTAAGTTTTGTTTATCTTTATGACCTTTTTTTTCATTCCTGCTATGATCGGTTGCGTTTATTCATTGCGATGAAATGTTTTGGCCACTATTATTCACTATAATAAATTCCACATGCATCATTAATTTAATACTCATCAACATTTTCGCAAACAAAAATTGTATGAATTCAGTTGCCAAAACTCTTCAACTCTGATTCAGAATCACTCAATTGTGATCAAGCCTCAAGGCGATATTTATCATCTAACGTGAATCATTCATTATCAAGACTGCTGAATAAGACTGAGGTGCTGACGTGACTAAATCAGCAGATTTTCGAAAACAAATATCGGCACACCTACAAAAGCAAAAGCCTCAAGCTTCCTCCACCAGTTCAGCAGATTTAGATTACACTTCAAGTTCTGTATTTTATTGCGCTTAGCTCAAAACACATTTATATAATCATTACTTACTTCTCTTTATTTTTCCACGGAAAACGAAAAAACGACTTCTGTGGACACGCATAGCGCGAGTTAACACAGTTATTCGCACTGCAATGGTCACCTCCTTGCCTTGATTTCTTCTTTGTGGTCGACATTTTTGACCGGCTAATCACGACTACGACTTCTGTGGACACGCATAGCGCGAGTTAACACAGTTATTCGCACTGCAATGGTCACCTCCTTGCCTTGATTTCTTCTTCGTGGTCGACATTTTTGACCGGCTAATCACGACTACCGCTTGGTGGCGCGCGTGACCTTAATTTCGCCGGAAGTGACCGGACGAATCATCTTATTGTATAGGGTCTTTGGTCTAATGACATTCTTAAGAATGAAACCGAGAAGGTTCACCATAAGTATTTGAGAGGAAAGAGAGAGTTCTGATTTTGGGTTTGATATGATGGGCCGATCCTGGAGGTACTGCAAATACCAGGCCGACCCGCGGGTATGGAGGAGCAAGCTCCTTTCTCATGCCCAAGGTCCAAAAATCAGTTTAATATCGAAGTCCTCCAATGGAGGACGTACCAGACATTAAGCTGTTAAGAAAATATTTTTTATTGTTTTTTTTTCCTTTGATACAGAAAGGGAAACAAGTAGGCATAAATACAGAATGCAATTTTTTTGTTTTGGTTTTTGATATTACTGGGGGAAGACGGGGGTGGTGGGTCGCAGGTCAGTCCACGCGATCTTCCTCCTGGGGAACCTGGTGGAAGAACGCCTCCACGAGAAGAGCAGTCTTCTCCAGGGCAGCGACTCTCATACGCCTCTTGGCCGACTTCCAGCGTCTGGATCGGATGCCCAGGGGCGGGTTTCAAAATGCGAAGATCTCGGTAGATCTACGTAGATCTCGCCAAATGGGCAGTTTCATTCTTTGCTTGCTATCGAGCCAATCGTAGACGAGCGTAGATTGAGCGAGGCAGCTTGAGAGGTGCCTAGCTTTTAAGATTCGAGACAAAAGTTCGTCGTGGATGCGTTGACCTGCATTCGATGTGTAAACTGTAGGAGGTTTCACGATCTATTAATGCATTCAACATACACCTTTGATAAATTAATGCTGTGCATGGCTTCTATTTTCTTTGGATGGGTTGCTAGTATCTCGAAATAGAGCGTTTTCTGAATGAACCGGCAACACGTCGGCCATTGAAATGTGGCCAGTTCACCTCTTGTCGTGACGTCTACGCATGCGCATTACTTCGTCACGTTGGGTAGTTTCTTTTTTAGCTAGCTCTTACTGCGAAGCAAGATCTTGCGACCAAGATCGACTACCTATTTTGAAACCCGCCCCAGGGGCGGGTTTGAAAATGCGAAGATCTCGGTAGATCTACGCAGATCTCGCCGAATGGGCAGTTTCATTCTTTGCTTGCTAGCGAGCCAATCGTAGACGAGCGTAGATTGAGCGAGGCAGCTTGAGAGGTGCCTAGCTTTGAAGATTCAAGATGACGGACAGCATTGTAACGTTCCAAAGTATGAACCGTTCCAAAGTATGAACCGGAAATCGTCGCAGAGTTATCTGCCCGGTACTCTTAATAATTCGACTCTAAAAAGAGACGGCACCCGCCACTCCGCCTGACTGACTTGGCACACCCGGGGAGTTATGCTAAGATCCGGCCGCGTAAATATATCTGCGTTTTGTGACAAACGTCTTGCTCGGCGGTACTGTACTCCATGCACCTTAACGGTGCGCGTGATTCGGGTGTAATCTTAAGCTAAACGACGTTTATTGGCGCTGCTGAATTCCTGAAATGGTCGAAGTCGGAAACATTCGGAACGTCGTTTAGCTTAAGATTACACCCGAATCACGCGCACCGTTAAGGTGCATGGAGTACAGTACCGCCGAGCAAGACGTTTGTCACAAAACGCAGATATATTAACGCGGCCGGATCTTAGCATAACTCCCCGGGCGTGCCAAGTCAGTCAACGGTCGCGTTTTATAAAACCAGACTACAAATAGACTACAGGGAGGTGACTCCCATATTATTTCCGGCAGGGGAGACGGCTTTTCACGGGAAAAAAACTTTTTTGAACGCTACATTATGTGTTAAACGACACAAATGCACCAAAAACACAAAAACTCGTAAAGCAACTAATGCGTCGTTTGTCGGGATATATTCCATGTGAAGAACAGGTGCAGGAGTAGTAAATCGCATAAAGAGAGAGCCGGGCAGATAACTCTGCGACGATTTCCGGTTCATACTTTGGAACGTTACACGCATGAGTACAGTGCGCGCCGCCATCTTGGAGACAAAAGTTCGGCGTGGATGCGTTGACCTGCATTCGATGTGTAAACTGTAGGATGTTTCACGATCTATTAATGCATTCAACATACACCTTTGATAAATTAATGCTGTGCATGGCTTCTATTTTCTTTGGATGGGTTGCTAGTATCTCGAAATAGAGCGTTTTCCGAGTGAACCGGCAACACGTCGGCCATTGAAATGTGGCTAGTTCACCTCTTGTCGTGACGTCTACGCATTACTTCGTCACGTTGGGTAGTTTATTGTTTAGCTAGCTCTTACTGCGAAGCAAGATGTTGCGACCAAGATCGACTACCTATTTTCAAACCCGCCCCTGCTGCTGAGGGATCTCCTCGTTAGTGGGGAGCCAGGAGCGTAGGGCGCCGACCACGAGTGGAAGGGTGGGGCCATGGCTGCTGTACTTGGCAACCTTCTCCTGGTGCCTGGCGTCCATCACGCTAGGGTCATCATTGGGGCAACAGACGTCTATGATGAAGCGGCCGTCCGGGCCGTTGGTGGCGATACTTTGATGGTAGCCCAACAGGCCGAGAAGCCATTATTAATAATTTTTTATGTTCTACATCAACAAAAACACGTCATTACTTCATTCTGGTAGCGCACACTTGCTTTTTTAAAAACCAAACTATGTTTTAAAACAGCAGAAACGAGCGTCTATACATTCATAAATGTTCAAAACTCCACAAGAAAAGTGGTAATATTCCTGTACTGCTATATTTTTATTGTGTTTAGTTTGTAGGGTCAAAAGATCTCCTTTTCCAGACTACGAATTAATCCTGCAATACGCATACAGCATGTACTCTAGTGATAAGCAGACTCACTGCTGATGTTTTCTTTTGCAATTAGGACAGCTTGTTGGGAGTAGCAATTCCACTGACACGAAATAAACCTCATCTCCTGATTCAACTAAGAATCACAGAGCATAATATACTTTTAAAACTCTAAGTTATCCACAATAAGGAAATGGAATCTAAAAATACCTCAATCCTCATACCCAAACTGCGATTGGCTAAACCGCAGCCGAAGCTCACATCTAAGTTATGTCCGCAGCTCTGACACAAGGTAGTTCGCTCATAAAGTCCAAACACGGCTGCTGGAGCTAACAGAAAGTGCTTTCTACACTAGGTAACAATACTGTTCAAAGCAGCATGCGGAAGAAAGTATATAAAAAACAATTAGACGCCCCAGAACACTAAGTATGTTCTCCTTGATCTAAGTAGGGCGTAAACTTCGGAGGGAAACACAGTTACCTCCCTTGCCAAGCACGCCACATCATAACATTTTTACCGATCTGTAGCGGCACGCTTGCGTACGTGCTCTAAATAGTTTCACTCCCCATTCGTGCACACGCACGCACGCAGACACACACACACACACACACACACACACACACACACACACACACACACACACACACACACACACTAACACCATATGTCCGAGTCACTTTAGCACCGAAAACACATCAATTTGACAACATTGTTAAACCGAATTACATTTAATTACACTATTTATTATTATTAGGATTTGTCGTCTTTACGACATCGCAGTTCCTTGCAAGTCCACCTTGACGATCCTTCAATCTTTATCCAAGAGGTCGGAGAGAGCAGAGTAGGCCTATACATAAAGATCCTATATATGTATATATATATACACGTACATAGGTGTCAAGTCTCACGTATTTTGCGTGAGTCTCGCGCAATTTAAGTGATTTTCAAGTCTCACGGCGTGAGACGAAAACCTCACGTATTTTTGCGTTTTAGTCGGACTGATTTTTTTTAAAGGTTCGTCTGAGGACAGTGTGAAAGTGTAGAAGCCTCGCGGTAAGTGCGCGATTTGCGGAAGTCAGGGACCGGAAGTCGCTTCTCGCGCATGCGTAGTGTGCTACAACAAAGAGATTCAAAGTGCAATTATGGCGTCTTCTTCGAAACCGCCTGCGAAAAGGGCTCGGTATTCTTCGAAATACCAGTGTGAGTGGGAAACGGACAAAGAGTTTCAGGGGCAGATCAGCAAGTCGGATGCAGGCTCTGATTTTGTTTACTGCAAGTCATGCAAACGGTCGGTAAAGGTATCGGCGTCGGGGCGATTTGACATAGTTTGCCACTTCGCATCTTCAAAGCACAAAGAAGCTTTTAAAAAAGCAAAACAGCACATCCCTCTCGATGTTACATTCCGGAAGCAGGCTAACAACTTGGACCAAGGAAAGACCGTGTCTCAGTCAGAGATTCTCTTCTGCCAATTCCTTGCAAAACACAACCTGCCAGCGACAACCGCCGACCATTTCACCATTCTCATGAAAAAGATGTTCCCTGACTCGAAAGCGGCCCAATCCTCCTGTAAGAGGACCAAGGCAACACAAATCATTAAAACGATGCCTGGCTACAGAATTGACAGCCCACCAGCCACATAACACAAGTTCTTGCATGATGTTCGACAGTTCTACACAGCCTGTGTCCAGAAAATGTTGAACAAGTTCCCATTTGGAGATGAGATCCTGGAACATCTTCAGGTCCTGGACCCCAGCAAGAGAGAGCAGCTGCCATACACTGACATTGTGACACTGGCAATGAAATTTGCTGATGATGTTGACCAGGAAGACCTGAAAGAGGAGTGGGAAGACTTTCAACTCCTGGGTGAGGGTGAGCTGGTACTTTTGGATCAGAATGGAAAAGCCAAAAAAATGGATGTTGTCTGGAAGGAGATCCTCACAATGAAAACATCTTTTGGAGAAGTTAGGTTCCCTCTGCTTGGCAAAGTGTTGCCTTCTCTTCTGTGTCTGCCCCACAGCAATGCTGACAGTGAGAGAGTGTTCTCAATGGTGAGAAAGATCCACAGCGATGCCAGAAGCAGTCTGGCTCCTGACACCCTGGCAGCTTTCTTGCAAGTGAAGATGAACTCTGATGAGTGTTGTCATGATTTCCGGGTGACTTCCACAATGCACAAGAGAGCAAAGGCTTGTACGGATGAGTACAACAAAGAACATCAGTGACTGTGAGGTACTGTAGCAGAATGTAAATAGAAAACTGAACATGTGAGTGAGGGTGAAGAGTGGATGTATATAGAGAACTGTCAGAACTGAACATGTGAGTGAGAAGGATCAGTGGATGTAAATAAAGAACTGTCAGAACTGAAATTGTGAGTGAGGGGGAGCAGTGGATGTAAATAAAGAACTGTCAGAACTGAACATGTGAGTGAGAAGGATCAGTGGATGTAAATAGAGAACTGTCAGAACTGAACTTGTGAGTGAGGGGGAGCAGTGGATGTAAATAAAGAACTGTCAGAACTGAACTTGTGAGGGAGGGGGAGCAAAGCTGTGGATGTAAATAGAGAACTGAACATGTGAGTGAGAAGGATCAGTGGATGTAAATAGAGAACTGTCAGAACTGAACTTGTGAGTGAGGGGGAGCAGTGGATGTAAATAAAGAACTGTCAGAACTGAACTTGTGAGGGAGGGGGAGCAAAGCTGTGGATGTAAATAGAGAACTGAACATGTGCGTGAGAAGGATCAGTGGATGTAAATAGAGAACTGTCAGAACTGAACTTGTGAGTGAGAAGGATCAATAGATGTAAATAAAGAACTTTCAGAACTGAACTTGTGAGTGAGGGGGAAGCAGTGGATGTACATGGAGAACTGTCAGAACTGAACATGTGAGTGAGAAGGATCAGTGGATGTAAATAGAGAACTGTCAGAACTGAACTTGTGAGTGAGGGGAAGCAGAGGATGTAAATAAAGAACTGTCAGAACTGAATTTGTGAGTGAGGGGGAGCAGAGCTGTGGATGTAAATAGAGAACTGAACATGTGAGTGAGAAGGATCAGTGGATGTAAATAGAGAACTGTCAGAACTGAACTTGTGAGTGAGGGGGAGCAGTGGATGTAAATAAAGAACTGTCAGAACTGAACTTGTGAGTGAGGGGGAGCAATGCTGTGGATGTAAATAAAGAACTGTCAGAACTGAACTTGTGAGGGAGGGGGAGCAGTGCTGTGGATGTAAATAGAGAACTGAATATGTGAGTGAAAAGAAGCAGTGTATGTAAATAGAGAACTGTCAGAACTGAACTTGTGAGTGAGGGGGAGCAGTGGATGTAAATAAAGAACTGTCAGAACTGAACTTGTGAGGGAGGGGGAGCAGTGCTGTGGATGTAAATAGAGAACTGAATATGTGAGTGAAAAGAAGCAGTGGATGTAATTAGAGAACTGAACACACAACTAATGAGTAAGCCTAATGTGGAGCAGTGGATGTAAACCAAATGACTTAATGAGTGATGTACAGTACTATTTTATATTAGCAGTATACAAATGCTTGTGTAATAAAGAAACCCCCCCACATATTTTGCCGTTTTCACGGGTTTTGTTTCATTGCCGCGCGAATCTCATGACAAAGTGATCAATCTCATGACAAATCATGCAAAATCTCATGACAAAACACTAAAAGTACTTGACACCTATGCACGTACCTTCTCTTATTCAATGGATCGAGATAGCGGAGTATTATTCCTTCGCATGCAAAAATCTTCCGTTTATCAGACACAATGCAGTTTTAGGGCTTTTGCAGTTACAGCATAGTCAACCGAATAGTTCATTCTCCATCAAACGTGTAAAGTGCTAGTTGGTTATCTTCAAATAGCTGACACAGACGTTTAGTCTCGTCACGGTCTATTGCAACAAAGTCCTTCGTTTACTTAGCTTTTCGTGAATGAAAGATGTTTGATTTCCCCGTCTGGACCTTGGAAACCAATGACTGAGTCACGTCCACCTCTGAATCGCTAAAATAAGCCACGGAATAAAAAAAAGGAAAAGAAACTGAAAGACCCCCATAAACATGATTGTCATTTGCTATCAGCAGTGGGCAATGCACGAAGACACGTATTGTTCCTGGTGACAGCATGATGGACGAGCGCATGACCAAGAGCGATGGAATCTCCCCGTCTCCTCGTGCACCTTTCGGAATGGACGGAAAAACGGTATCTTTTTATCACAAGTCATCACGCCCATGTATTATCAACTAATTGGCCAGGACGTTGAGAGTATAGAGAGGCTGGCATCAGCTGTCGCCACAGCCGTGCATATTGATGAGTGGAATCATCCTCTCGTCGATCATCTTTGGATATCAGACTGCATCTCATAAAATGGGAAACGCAGTCTCTCTGTGAAAGCCCAATGCTCTGCCGATGATTGATCCCCAACCCCTGCGCAATTACATCTCTCGCCATATCTCTCGTTGACTGACTGTCGCGACCGTCTCCTTCACAACGTCGATGTAGATACGGGGGTTCTCCTATCTTGCGCTGGGACAGTCGAAGTTCACATCCGGTAGCCGTTTCTATTCGTGCACTTGTCGATTCACAACGATATAATCACTTGCATTTCACTCTTAGGGTTCGATACCGTGAGAACACGATCGCTGTTATCACAGTCTCTTACTTGTCTTTACGCCCTCACTCTCGGAACTAAATTCCATAGAGGACCTACTACTCCCGTAAAAGAGAACCTGCACTGTTCGTTTGTTTTCACCTACCTCCTGTCTGTCTGTCGGTCTGTCTTTCTGTCTGTCTGTCTGTCTGTCTGTCTGTCTGTCTGTCTGTCTGTCTGTCTGTCTGTCTGTCTGTCTGTCTGTCTGTCTGTCTGTGTGTCTGTGTGTGTGTCTGTCTGTCTGTCTTTCTCTCTCTCTCTCTCTCTCTCTCTCTCTCTCTCTCTCTCTCTCTCTCTCTCTCTGTCTGTATCTGTCTGTCTTCTTTTCTCTGTCTCTCTCCCTCTTTCTCTCTCTGTCTCTCTCCCTCTTTCTCTCTCTCTCTCTCTCTCTCTCTCTCTCTCTCTCTCTCTCTCTCTCTCTCTCTCTCTCTCTCACACACACACACACACACACACACACTCGTGCGCGTTTATATACCTTTTGCACTGCCTGTAGAACTTTTTTTTACAAACAACGAAAATACCCTGGACTAGCTAGAATCAACAGGAAGCGTAGTCACGTGACACATCAAAAGCGATTCCGCCCTGACTGCGTGATGTAACCAAGCAACGGCTCTGTCGAGGGTCCTCCCGTCAAAGCTGGGAACTTCCACAAATGCTCTTGCATATTCCAGCACTTGACAGCATTTGTCACGTACAGAAATCCATGGTGTTTAATTTGGATGAAATTATGTACGTGAATACTTGTGTAATCTGTGTTATTCTGCATTTTTGTTATGTACTTGGATTTTTGCGCCTTTCGGCAATGAATTCTAAAGGTTTGGGACAACGTCATGTTTTGGAGAGGGAATGACGTCAACGCAGGTTGCTTTAGAAAAAAAACGTTACTACTGATAGAGTGGAGGGAGAGATTTGAAAGGTTCGAGGAAGCCGAGGACGTTGGACCAGAGGCCAAGAAAGATGAAGAAGAAGAAGAAGATGATTGACTAAGAAGAAGAGGAGAAGACGATTGATGAAGAGGAAGCAGAAGAAGAGGACGAAGAAGGATAGCAGCACCGTCAGGCTACCATACCGACGCCTGTATCCGAGAAGAAGAAGACGATTGAAGAAGACGGTTGAAGAAGAAGAGAAAAAGAGGAAGCAGAAGAAGAGGCCGAAGAAGGATAGCAGTACCGTCAGGCTACCATACCGACGCCTGTATCCGTGAAGAAGAAGACTATTGAAGAAGACGGTTGAAGAAGAAGAAGAGAAAAAGAGATTGCAGAAGAAGAGGACGAAGAAGAAGACGGTTGAAGAAGAAGAAGAGAAAAAGAGATTGCAGAAGAAGAGGACGAAGAAGGATAGCAGCACCGTCAGGCTACCATACCGACGCCTGTATCCGTGAAGAAGAAGACGATTGAAGAAGAAGAGAAGAAGAAGGAGGAGAAGAGGAGGAGGACGCTGGCGGCACCGTCGGCTCATCAGAGAACGACGACTGCATCGGGAGGAGGGGAGGCAGAAAGACTGACGACGGAGTGGATTGGCAAGATGGACAATGAAACGTTGAGTGTTGACACGAGCAAGGATACAGCTGAAGATCCTCTGCAGGATCTCACCACCAAGGTGAAGACGTTTCATTTTATTCTTATTGTACTGTTCTGAACTTGGAGTACACCGGAGAGAGAGAGAGAGAGAGAGAGAGAGAGAGAGAGAGAGAGAGAGAGAGAGAGAGAGAGAGAGAGAGAGAGAGAGAGAGAGACACTATCCCCTGTGGGTTTTTGTGTGTGTTGTTCGTCTTGTCCGGCCGTGTCTGTTTTGGTAGTGCGATTGAAATCGCCAGAGAATTGTCGGCATTGGCAGGGCGATTGAAGTCGCCAGAGATTTTGTCTGTTTTGGTAGTGCGATTGAAATCGCCAGAGAATTGTCGGTGTTGGCAGGGCGATTGAAGTCGCCAGAGATTTTGTCTGTTTTGGTAGTGCGATTGAAATCGCCAGAGAATTGTCTGTTTTGGTAGGGCGATTGAAGTCGCCAGAGATTTTGTCTGTTTTGGTAGTGCGATTGAAATCGCCAGAGATTAATTGAACTACAACAATTCATGTTTTGTATAATTAAATAATTACATTGTTAACAACTGTTTATTTTTCTTTGTCTGAATCTGAGAGAGAAATATAACGGTTGTAACATCAAGCAACCCCAAGACGGTTGTGACATCTGGTGACCCCAAAGACTAGGTTCTGACATATTGGTGACACCGATTTTCTCCAGCGTTCAAAAGCTGTGACATCTATCACGTCGGGGTCACCAGATTACCCCAAACCCTGGCTGAGCTACTGGAGCAGGCTCCTGGCTGGGGCGGGTTTCAAAATGTGAAGATCTCGGTAGATCTACGCAGATCTCGCCGAATGGGCAGTTTCATTCTTTGCTTGCTAGCGAGCCAATCGTAGACGAGCGTAGATTGAGCGAGGCAGCTTGAGAGGTGCCTAGCTTTTAAGATTCAAGATGACGGACAGCATGAGTACAGTGCGCGCCGCCATCTTGGAGACAAAAGTTCGGCGTGGATGCGTTGACCTGCGAAGCAAGATCTTGCGACCAAGATCGACTACCTATTTTGAAACCCGCCCCTGAGCTACTGAAGCAGGCCCCAAAGCCCAGCAGCCAGGGGCTCCAGCTGGGGGGGGGGGGGGGGGGGGGGGGCATCAAGCGGCTCCGGCCGTATGCTACTCATGTATAAACTTTGTGGGAGTGCAAGACATTTCTTGCAAGCGAGGCGAGGCAAGGCAACGCTCAATCAAATGGCTAGGCGGCATTTCGAGGAAAAAGCATGGCTACGTGCAGGTGAGAGTTGGTGAAGCAGTTTCTTTTCTGAGAATTAACTGACGATACCGAGATCACACCAGTTTTTCAAGCGATTCTAGATACCGATGTAACTTTTCGAAATGTCCTGGAACTTTGTTGTTATAAAAAGAATAATAAAAACGGATGCACGCATATACAGTTCTTTTCTTAAGCGCATTAAAAGTACTGCCAACTGTAAACACAACGGCATTCTTGTGCTGTACAGTTCCCATTAAAAGAAAAAAATTGCACTTTGCTTTCACTCTATCCCGCTATCCTCTATGCCCTGAGGGTATGTGGATGAAAGTTTCCTTTCCTTCCAACTACTAGAAATCAAAAATGTCATTCTCCTCGTCAAACCAACCCTAACAAACTGATGTAGAGTAGAAAGTTACCTTTCTTGAGTATTGTTTCTTGAATTCTTCGTATATACGTGTGTGTGTGTGTGTGTGTGTGTGTGTGTGTGTGTGTGTGTGTGTGTGTGTGTGTGTGTGTGTGTGTGTGTGTGTGTTTGTGTGTGTGTGTGCGTGTGTGCGTGTGCGTCTTTCTAGGGTTTCCTTCCACCTACTAGAAAGCAAAAATGTCATTCTCCTCGTCAAACCAACCCTAACTAACTAATGTAGACTAGAAAGTTACCTTTCTTGAGTATTGTTTCGTGAAATTCTTCGTATATACGTGTGTGTGTGTGTG
Organism: Theodoxus fluviatilis; assembly: GCA_034096865.1. Lineage (NCBI taxonomy): Eukaryota > Metazoa > Mollusca > Gastropoda > Cycloneritida > Neritidae > Theodoxus > Theodoxus fluviatilis. The sequence continues at coordinate 12,807 of JAWQFJ010031354.1, forward strand.
TGTGTGTGTGTGTGTGTGTGTGTGTGTGTGTGTGTGTGTGTGTGTGTGTGTGCGTGTGTGCGTGTGCGTCTTTCTAGGGTTTCCTTCCACCTACTAGAAAGCAAACATGTCATTCTCCTCGTCAAACCAACCCTAACTAACTAATGTAGACTAGAAAGTTACCTTTCTTGAGTATTGTTTCGTGAAATTCTTCGTATATACGTGTGTGTGTGTGTGTGTGTGTGTGTGTGTGTGTGTGTGTGTGTGTGTGTGTGTGTGTGTGTGTGTGTGTGTGTGTGTGTGTGTGTGTGTGTGTGCGCGCGTGTGTGCGTATGCGTCTTTCTAGGGTTTGAAAGATACAAAAGTTTCAACCACATGTCCTCAGGGCATGGATTGTAGCGGAATAAAGCTTACAAACAAGGTAAGGCTTCTTTAAAATACATTTTTCAAAACTGAAACTGGACAGTACACCAGTGCCAACATAAGTCCGAAGAGCATGGACTCCATCATTTTGATTTTGCTCAACATCAGCGGCTAGGCACGGTACCACCAAAACCTCCTCGCTAAAACTCGCTTCTCCTTGCGAGAGAGGACCTGCATGCAGCTCAATCACCTCGCGCTTTCCTAACTATCTTCTCCAAAGTCGCTAGACACTAGCCTTAGGCAACGCACCGATGCAGTTTTCATCTCCCTGTGAGAGCATCTCTCTCATCAAAGATCTAGCCCTGACGCATGCTGTGCATGCACCACACTCTACTCCATCCTGACCCTTTCCTCAAGCCTCTTTCAGTACCACCTATCTACTGTCTCACTCACCTGCTCTCCCAAATAAGTTGCAAACCTCAAGACTCGTGCTGTTTTCATCTTCCTAAGGAAGCATCACTTTGATCAATGATCTTGCCTGTTCAACAGCTCTGTGTTTGCCACATTCTTTTCCATCTAACCTTCCCTTGTGCCTCTTTTTGTACAACTTCTGTCTACTCCCTCCCGCACGTACTCTTCTGGTCCAGAAAATGTGGGTCACAGTGTTAATTTCCACAATCGGGGCTTATGACTATAGTGAGAGAACTCGTTTAAGCACAATGTTGATTCCTCTCACAGGCGTCCTTAGTTTCAATTCAATGTTCAGAACTGAAACACAAGCTTTCGAGTAAACGCCTCCTATTCCGCTCCTATCCACGCAACTTTTATCAAACATCCTTTGGCATCGTCTAAGTCTTTATCTTGGTTATCGTTGAGGTTTTCTAGACTGATGAACGGATATCTACAATTGGTCTTGATAGACGCAGGACTTCCTTTTATCTCAAGAGTGCGTATTGTGTTGTCATTGAACTGTCTGAAAAATAAAATTGCAATTTTCCCCTTTGTTTCCTCCTCTCTATTTTCCTCACAGCTCCGAGTATACTCCAACCTAAACAAGTCTATACTCATCTGGCTTTCCGTTTTTATCCTCCTTCTCTCACCCATCGAGTACTTCCCCAAGTCCGTTGTGTTTGGTCGAACATTCACCCAAGAAAACGAGTCTCCGCATCATTCTCATTATCTTCGCCAAGTATGAAATGTTTGTCCTGGTTAGTTTGTTAGTTCGTTCATTAGGTCGTTTATTATTCGGTAGAATAACTTTTTTTAAAGTCTAGAACGGATTCTGATCAAGTTTGATGCAAGGTAAAGGTTTTACCCAAGAAACGATCCATTAAAATGTGGAAGTTGCCTGTTATATCATTTTTGGAATGACAACCATAACGAGAAATGTTAGCGCCAGTGCTATAGCCCTAGCAGCGCCATAGCCGATGTGTATTTTTAGCCTCTCCCTGGCCTCGCACGAGATCAGGGCTGCAGTGTGAGGGGAGTGAGCAGGTTTGTGAATGTCATCTGCAACGGTCACTTGTACTACACAGGCCATGGAAGAGAAATGTTTACTATCTTGGCGGAGGTTTGCCCTCTAAGAGTGCTCTCAGTATTAAGCCTATCTCTCACTTCTCCCTCCCCCAAATTCTATTCCCTACCCTCTTTATAATTCCCTTCCATCCACGCGACTTCTCCCTCAATGCCTCTCTCTCTCTCTCTCTCTCTCTCTCTCTCTCTCTCTCTCTCTCTCTCTCTCTCTCTCTCTCTCCCTTCTACCCCCCCCCCCCCCCATCCCCCACCCTCCATCTCCCAGCCCCACTCCTGTTCCACATCTCGATGTCAAAAGAAACAATCACCGGTAACGGATGCAATCCATCATCCACGCAGCTTGGGTCCTGCCGGTAATCTCCGTCGCTATGGTTCGCATGCTCTTCAGGCCGTGGTGTAATCTCTTCAAACAGGCTTTCAAGTTTTGGTCACACCGTTGGCAAAAGAGAATTTGAGGCGAGAAACATTTCTGTGGAGAACAGTTTCTTAATGTGACCACCCCAAGGACGTTTGGTGTAATACTGTAGTTTCCTGCTATGATCACGCTGGAAACAAAGTTGTATGCAAAGAAAAGACTGGCAATGACAGTAAAGCTCTTAACTGGATGAACCAGGTTTTAGCGAACTTTTTTTGCGAACCATGAATTGCGAACGAATAGATCGCCCGCGATCTTGTTTGGAACCCAGTGGTTCAGTCGAACCCAGGTTTAGTTTCTTAACTGATTGTAATGATAGGCATATGTCACGACCTGAACGAAGCTAAAGCTGATTCCCTGAACCAATCGTCTATATGATAAGCCTCGTAGTATCAAATAACTCAGTGGCCTAAATCGACTACTACTTTGACCCACATTTTCATTTAAATGATGTAGCGATTTAATTTAACTTTTCATCTATCCTACACATAGCTTTGAGAAATTGATAATGTTAGCTGGTTACAGTTTCTTTGTACGGGTATCAGTAATTCTAAGAATGATAGTTATGCATGCGAACCTCATGGGGGTAAATGGCAGGCTCGTGTGAGCAGTCAGTGTGACAGTTTGGTGAGCTCCCAGTTACGTGCTCAGTGGGAACTTCATACGTGGTTGAGGGTCTTCCCGAACCTGGTTTGGCGATACAAGATTTCGTCCAGTTATGAAACTACGGCAAGCGAACCTAGTTCTCCGATTCCTTTGAGCCTGGTTCGCGGGCTAAACATTTGCCCAGTTAAGAACAGTCTTTTATCGATACTACAATCACGGACGGCCTGACCACTGATTTGCCCCGGACTTTGATGAATGTTCAGGGTGGGAACAAAAACCTTCACAAGTGTACGGCGGTAAACAACAAGGACAACAGGCGCAATGCCCTGGTGGACCTGGTGCCGTCGCGTCGTTGAGGTTTTTGTGGTGCAGTATTGACCCAGAGTTTCAAATCAGGTTATTCTCACGGCCTTTTTGTCGCAATCGAGGAAGCAACCGAAGGTTTTGCGGTAACATGACCCTAATCACCTTCAGTCTGTCCATCAAGTACGTGCACGTGATCAAAGAGCTGACGTATTAAAAAGAAGAAAGAAGGCAAATCAGGCAACAAAACAATCCGCCGTTGCTTTGTTGTGGTCAGACGTGTTGGATGCCAGCGGGCATCAGCCTGGACAGCTGTGAGTTACGGGCAGAAGACTGGAGATCAAGAAGCCGATGGAGAAAGCAGGAATAATGATTTGCACGTTGCGGAGAACTCGCGGACGGCTCAACTTGAGGGGAACTGTCGGAAGCAGAGACTGCGGTCAGCCGCCTCTAACCTCCTTTGGTCCACAACGTTCAGATGCCTCAGAGTCGGGAGGATCTGTCTCTCAGAAGTCTGACGTTTCTGCCTCAGCCGGCGCTGCCCGCACACCAGTCGAGCTGCAGTGTGCAGCCCGTTGTCCCTCTACACGGACGGTGGCCAACCAATCAAAGCGACAAGTACTTGTCACGTGGGTAAACCCAGAGCAGTTTTATCATACCAATGAGTGCCTCAAATACACCCTTAAAGATCCACTAAGGCACTCACTCAAAATCGGGGAAAGAGTCGACATAGTAGTAAATTAATGTATTATTGTCTTCAGTTGACCCAAACATTCGAATTCGATTTTTGTTTAATTAATTTCTAAAAAGCTCACCTGGAAATTAACAAAATTCCCGCTCAAACAGGAAGTGACGCGATGTGAATGCGTGGAAACAGCATGGCGACATCCAAGCCAAACCTTTCAAGGAAGTGTTGTGGGAAACAGTGTGCCACAGCAGAATGCACGCTGAGAAGTGATGATGGAGTGGGCATCCATAGACTTCCACGATACTCATAATTTAATTGACAATGAGTTTAATTTGTGAACGTATGTCGTGCAAACTTCGTGAAGACCACAAATCGGTGATCTGCAGCAAGCACTTAGGACCCCACTGCTACCCAGTTTCTCAGCGCCAGGCAGAGGAGATCGGACTGCCCAAGAGGCCTAGAACATGATTGCCAACAGCAGCCCCATCAATACAAATGCAATCGGCAATATTCTACAAAGCGTCCCAAAAGTTATTGTACAGAAAAGTTCGTAATTGCACGAAGTTGTCAATACATCCAGTCATCAGCAACTGAACAAACAAAAGCAATCGGCAATACTTTACAGAGTCCCAAACGTTAATGTGCAATAAAGTTCGTAACTTAGAGGACAGATTGACCTTCAGATAACTCGACACTCCCATTAGCTCGACCGTTTTCTCCGTCCCCCTGCAACGTCGAGCTAATCGAAGTGGACTGTATAATCGAGTCGCACAGTTTGATGTACATTCCACGAGGAAGAGGATGGTGGTGGAGTAATGCAAGATAAAGATAGGACTGTTGAGTAAATGAATTTATGGGTGCGAAATTGTGCTCTAAAAGAATGCCAAATATAATTTTATCGCAAATTTTCAATCTTCGACCCCTAGCCTTACAATGCTGTCGAGTGTAGTCGATCCGATACACTCAGAGGAGGACTAATATTGTTTTCCTCTGAGTCATCAGCATCGCTGCAGTATGGTTCGTTCCAATACGGCTAAGTAAAGGAACGTGATCCATACGATGCTTCGATGAAAGTGTCCGAATCGCTGTCGAAGTCGCTGTTTTCGCAACCCATTTGCACGCCTCCAGCGTTCGTCGCCATCTCGAGTTGGAAGAAAGTACCTAGGTGACGTTGCGATCTCGCGCATGCGCACAAAAAATGCTTAATTGATTTTGTTCTGCCAGGTGAAAAACAGCAGTTTTACTAGGCAATATCTCGCAAACGAAGTGCTCTGACTAAACGAACTTAACTTTTGATAAAAACCGCTGGCGCTGAACCTCCAGGTTTTGGCATTAAAAAAACACAATAAAGTCTGTAGGACCTTCAGTAAACCTGGAGGGATAACAGGATGTCTGTAGTGCCACTGTAGCTTTTGAAGTAAGTCACACACGGCTTTGTGTACAGGATCACAGGAGTATATCCAAAGCTTGACATCAAGTCTTGAACAGATGAAAGTCTTCTGCTTTTGCATCTGCTTCCCCCACCCCAATCCCCACCCTACCCATCGCCACCCCCGACCCCCTCAGCATGCACGCGCACACACACACACACACACACACACACACACACTCACTCACACAAAACGGGAAAAACGCATTTCGCCCTCCCTCACACTAGCCACCCCCCCCCCCCCCCCTCTTTTTTTCCCCCAATTACCCCCGTCTTCCATTCCAGATCTCATATCTGTCACCGTTTCTTATGACGGCTGCATCATTCAGTTGTATGTCCTTTTTTCTCTCTCTGTGTGGTGGTGGTTTTTTCTCTTTACTTTATTATGGCTGCTATGCGAACTGCGCAGTGTGCGAAAGATTTATTTCGAGCCACTTGTATCAATGTGAATTTGTGAATATTAACAAAAATTACACTGTCATGAATTTCGATTCCACGACACTCGTTTTCTCTCTTTCACCGCACAACTATGCCAGACTATTGCCGTGTTTACAGTATGTGTTCTGCCTTTGTTCTCAACATATATACGGGATGAGAATACAGAGAGTGTCACCGAGCACATCATACAAGCTCGTTGCACCAATAATCTGGGTCAGATAATTTATTTGCAGAACGGCATGGACGCTATCGTCATCTTGCATACATGTCATAGTGCTGTAGTGGTGAAAAACTGAAAATACAGCAAACAAAAAGGGGAACTAAATACTTGCTTTCAACGTATTTCCATATTTAAAAATAATTTGAAATTAATAAGCAGTTTGCATTTATTTGACACAATCTCCGCTGGTAGCGTGAAAATTACCGAAAGTGCTATCCACTACTGACTACGCCACCCAAGTACATTAAACTCAAAGAGCGGGAAACAGCGCAAAGCATATGGCGGAGACAAATCGAAATGAACTAACAGTGTGCACTCAAAATCACTAACTTAGGCACCAACACGACAAGACTAGTGCAACATTGAAAAGATGTTCTCTGCTTTATAATACAAGCAATCATAAACTGACCTTATGTGGACTGAGCAGGTCGTTGGAAACTAAGAACAAAAAGATTTAGCCCTGCGAACCTGGAGGGCAATGAGTAGTATTTATTCATACCCCTGTCTATCACAGTCTGAGAAATCTTCTCACTGTCTGGCAAAAATGAGACACAAATGCTGTTTGGAATACAATGCAACCAGTTAGTCTGCGTTCATTCGGAAGCCATTTTGGCGCCTGCAACTGTAACCACGCGAGATACAGCGAGAAAAGGGGCGTGGCTGTGGAGTGGGTCGCCATTCCATCAATTGACTACTTGCATCGTAAAAAATCCTTCTTTATCCTTTCACCAATGTTCTCGAAATTCATTATCCTCAAAACTCTACTCGCAAATGACGTCACGTTGTTGATGACGTCACACATTTCGCAATTTCGCCATTCCATGAATGGAGTATTTGGGGAGGCGATGTCGAGTGTACGACCTTAAAAAACCACTTTCTCTTCAAGCCTCGATTCTGAAAATTTGATACATTCAATCGGACCTAACTTCCAGTTAGTGTGCAAAATGTCAAGGAAATCCGTCCAGTAGTTTTTGAGAAATCAGCCGTGGAGTCGGGACAGACACACACACACACACACACACACACACACACACACACACACACACACACACCACACACACACACACACACACACACACACACACACACACACACAAACACACACACACAGATAAAGTCTGAAGGACCTCCAGTAAACCTGGAGGGATAATGTATCTGCAAACAGTGCAAGTTGAGCGTGCCCTAGTGGATTGGAGTAAAGTGAACTGGGGCTATGAGAA
>JAWQFJ010031355.1:0-2500 GCA_034096865.1 Theodoxus fluviatilis
CAGCAATGCTGCCAAGCAGCAAGAATATGATGCCGCCAAGCAGCAAGACAGCGATGCCGCCAAGCAGCAAGACAGCGATGCCGCCAAGCCACAAGACAGCAATGCTGCCAAGCAGCAAGACAGCAATGCTGCCAAGCCACAAGACAGCAATGCTGCCAAGCCACAAGACAGAAATGCCGCCAAGCCACAAGACAGCAATGCTGCCAAGCAGCAAGAATATGATGCCGCCAAGCAGCAAGACAGCGATGCCGCCAAGCAGCAAGACAGCGATGCTGCCAAGCAGCAAGACAGCAATGCCGCCAAGCAGCAAGACAGCAATGCCGCCAAGCAGCAAGACAGCAATGCTGCCAAGCAGCAAGACAGCAATGCCGCCAAGCAGCAAGACAGCGATGCTGCCAAGCAGCAAGACAGCAATGCCGCCAAGCAACAAGACAGCAATGCCGCCAAGCAACAAGACAGCAATGCTGCCAAGCAACAAGACAGCAATGCCGCCAAGCAGCAAGACAGCAATGCCGCCAAGCAGCAAGACAGCAATGCCGCCAAGCAACAAGACAGCGATGCTGCCAAGCAGCAAGACAGCAATGCCGCCAAGCAGCAAGACAGCAATGCCGCCAAGCAACAAGACAGCAATGCCGCCAAGCAGCAAGACAGCAATGCCGCCAAGCAGCAAGACAGCAATGCTGCCAAGCAGCAAGACAGCAATGCTGCCAAGCCACAAGACAGCGATGCCGCCAAGCCACAAGACAGCAATGCTGCCAAGCAGCAAGACAGCAATGCTGCCAAGCCACAAGACAGCAATGCTGCCAAGCCACAAGACAGAAATGCCGCCAAGCCACAAGACAGCAATGCTGCCAAGCAGCAAGACAGCAATGCCGCCAAGCAGCAAGACAGCAATGCCGCCAAGCAGCAAGAATATGATGCCGCCAAGCAGCAAGACAGCAATGCCGCCAAGCAGCAAGAATATGATGCCGCCAAGCAGCAAGACAGCAATGCCGCCAAGCAGCAAGACAGCAATGCCGCCAAGCAGCAAGACAGCAATGCTGCCAAGCAGCAAGACAGCAATGCTGCCAAGCCACAAGACAGCGATGCCGCCAAGCCACAAGACAGCAATGCTGCCAAGCAGCAAGACAGCAATGCTGCCAAGCCACAAGACAGCAATGCTGCCAAGCCACAAGACAGAAATGCCGCCAAGCCACAAGACAGCAATGCTGCCAAGCAGCAAGACAGCAATGCCGCCAAGCAGCAAGACAGCAATGCCGCCAAGCAGCAAGACAGCAATGCCGCCAAGCCACAAGACAGCAATGCCGCCAAGCAGCAAGACAGCAATGCTGCCAAGCAGCAAGACAGCGATGCTGCCAAGCAGCAAGACAGCGATGCTGCCAAGCAGCAAGACAGCGATGCTGCCAAGCAACAAGACAGCAATGCTGCCAAGCAGCAAGACAGCAATGCTGCCAAGCCGCAAGACAGAAATGCTGCCAAGCCACAAGACAGCAATGCTGCCAAGCAGCAAGACAGCAATGCCGCCAAGCAGCAAGACAGAAATGCTGCCAAGCAGCAAGACAGTAATGCTGCCAAGCAGCAAGACAGCAATGCCGCCAAGCAGCAAGACAGCAATGCTGCCAAGCAGCAAGACAGCAATGCCGCCAAGCAGCAAGACAGCAATGCTGCCAAGCAGCAAGACAGCAATGCCGCCAAGCCACAAGACAGCGATGCTGCCAAGCAGCAAGACAGCGATGCCGCCAAGCAGCAAGACAGCGATGCTGCCAAGCCACAAGACAGCAATGCTGCCAAGCAGCAAGACAGCAATGCCGCCAAGTCGCAAGACAGAAATGCCGCCAAGCCACAAGACAGCAATGCTGCCAAGCAGCAAGACAGCAATGCCGCCAAGCAGCAAGACAGAAATGCTGCCAAGCCACAAGACAGCAATGCTGCCAAGCCACAAGACAGCAATGCTGCCAAGCAGCAAGACAGTAATGCCGCCAAGCCACAAGACAGCAATGCTGCCAAGCAGCAAGACAGTAATGCTGCCAAGCCACAAGACAGCAATGCTGCCAAGCCACAAGACAGCAATGCTGCCAAGCCACAAGACAGCAATGCTGCCAAGCAACAAGACAGCAATGCTGCCAAGCAGCAAGACAGCAATGCTGCCAAGCCACAAGACAGCAATGCTGCCAAGCCACAAGACAGAAATGCCGCCAAGCCACAAGACAGCAATGCCGCCAAGCAGCAAGACAGCAATGCTGCCAAGCAGCAAGACAGAAATGCTGCCAAGCCACAAGACAGCAATGCTGCCAAGCCACAAGACAGCGATGCCGCCAAGTCGCAAGACAGCGATGCTGCCAAGCCACAAGACAGCAATGCCGCCAAGCAGCAAGACAGCGATGCTGCCAAGCCACAAGACAGCAATGCTGCCAAGCAACAAGACAGCAATGCTGCCAAGCAACAAGACAGCAATGCTGCCAAGCAACAAGACAGCAATGCTGCCAAGCAACAAGACAGC
>JAWQFJ010031355.1:5000-10000 GCA_034096865.1 Theodoxus fluviatilis
CGTCGAAAATTGGTTTGCCCTGCCTGCAGGGCAAAATGACTGCCGCACTTGATCGATGAAATGTTATGTTCGTGGTTTATTACTCATGTGGGCGTGTTACGAGGGTTCCATAGTCATATTGAACGGATCATGAGGGTGTAACGTTGTCCGGTTCGATCTCTAGACGGATGCATTTTGAGGTAATGCGATCTACACGCGTGTAAAAAAATAACACCAATCGATGTGGTTCTACAGTCTCAGGTTTAGAATGAATATTTTTTGTGACTTTTTTGTCATTGGTGAATGCATAAATCGCACACCTTTACTCCCCAGGTCATCGGACTACCGTTATCATCTCAACATCATCTCAACCCCTTGGACAGCATACAGCCAGGCTGCAAAGCTCATCCTTAAAGTTCTTTTTCCACAATGTTTTAGCCCAGCCCTCACATGTACCAGTTTTACCCCTGAATGGGAGGGAAAGACGAGAGTTGAGCATCTTGCTCCAAGATGCAACTCAGGGATTAGCTCATCTTCGAACGACGCACCCACAAGCCGCACGCGACAGCCGCTGAAGCCAGCTGACTACTTCACCACAGAACTCTTGTTTGAATTTGGAATTCTCGGAAAAACAAAGAGAAAGAGGTTGCATCCTATATTATTTCGTAAGTCACCCAGGTTATGTTTATTCATGTCTCTCATGACCCGACTATTACTAATGTCAGAAAAAGGAAACGAGAGAGAGAGAGAGAGAGAGAGAGAGAGAGAGAGAGAGAGAGAGAGAGAGAGAGAGAGAGAGAGAGAGAGAGAGAGAGAGAGAGAGAGAGAGAGAGGCGTAAATCTTGACATTTAGTCATTACTCCTCTGTCGATAAAATGTCAATTTTGTTGACCTTTCTATACGTTTGCATAACCTTCTTTATAACATTACGAACGTGCCTGAAAAATAGCGAAAAGACCCCAAAACAGTCAATGAAAGTATTTGTTCATGATGCAAAGAGATTGGAAGACCGCTTCCACACACATATGACATATCCAGGCCAAAGTGGAAGGAAAGATCTGTGATATTTGGCAGACCGCTTCCCCTCGTCCTGGGTATTATGCCAAGTGGCTCTCTCAGACCGACATTTCATCTCCCTGAGAGCAGGACTGCACGGCATAACAAGCCAGTTATACCACAGTCAGCGCAACTCCTGAAAAATGCATTCTGAATCCTGACAAGCGCACAGGGCGAGATCTAGAGAGAATTGGAAACTGAACACGCTATGGAGGCGAGTGGTGGTGTGGGAACAAGGTGAGGGGGAGGAATGTTTCTATTGCTAAAGCAGAATTGTGCGTCTCTGCTCCAAACATAGTGTGTGCCAATCAATTAGACAGTATTTACACATGTACCGCACATATATTTCATATAATCTATATAAATGTATGTTTATCTCTCCAGGTTTACTGGAGGTCCTCACAGCTTTATCCCTCCAGGTTTACTGGAGGTCCTCACAGCTTTATCCCTCCAGGTTTACTGGAGGTCCTCACAGCTTTATCTGTATGTCTGTGTGTGTCTGTGTCTGTCAGTCCCGACTTAACGGTTGATATCTCAAAAAATACTGGTCGGATTTCCTAGGTTTGAAAAGAAAGCGACTTTTTAAGGTCGTAAACTCGAGAACACCCCCCTAAAATTTGTCAGTTGACGAAATGGCGATATTTCGCCTTTTCCTTCACTCCCGTCACCAGCAGCGTTTCTCCCAAGCTGTACAAGTGCTCACCAATTACATAAATAGTTTTTGTGATCCTCCCCAGAAAATAAAATCGCCTTTGCTTAAAAAAATACCGTTTTACAGTCAAAATTGTCCACTCGCGCGGCCGGTCCGACTCTTCGAACAGGTAATCCGTCTGAGCGCAACACTACCAAGTTCTGTTTGCGTGGCCTAATGGCAGTGAATCGATATTTACCTTGGCAGAAATAGACCTTGAGTATCCTAAAATGTACAAGACCACTCAAATTTCATGAACTATCATCCATTTTTCTATAATTTACAGTGCAAAATACAAATCGAGGGGGTTTACGGAAAAGAATGTTATCATTGCTTTACAAACACTTAGTCATGTCAGTTCCCGAATGGCTCATCTGGTAGAGCGTTGGACTATTGTATTGTTAGGCCATGCGTGAACGGGTTCGAATCCGTGCTGAAACTTTTTTCCCCTCTTTTTTCGAGAGGTTGCGGGTTCGAATCCGACCTGGTTTTTTTGGTTTTTGTCCGTGTGTTTTCCCCCCCTTTTTTCTCGAGAGGTTGCGGGTTCGAATCCGATCTTTTTTATTATTTTAAATGCCAAAACCTGGAGGTTCAGCGCCAGCGGTTTTTATCTGTCTGTCTGTCCGTGTGTGTGTGTGTGTGTGTGTGTGTGTGTGTGTGTGTGTGTGTGTGTGTGTGTGCGCGTGTGTGTGTGTGTGTCTGTCAGTCCCGACTTAACGGCTGATACCTCGAAAACTACTGGTCGAATTTCCTTGACATTTTCTACACTTACTGGAAGTTAGGTCCGATTGAATGTGTCAAATTTTCAGAATCGAGGTTTGAAAAGAAAGTGACTTTTAACGTTTTGGTGTTGCAAAGAAGGCAAGGGATGGAACTCTGTCCCGACTCAAGGGAAGTTTTGGCATGTGTGACGTGATCATTTGACGTCGAATAACGTGACGTAATTTCGAGGAGATTGGACATTGGTGAAGGAGAAAGAAGGATGTTTGTATCCCTCCAGGTTTACTGGAGGTCCTCACAGCTTTATGAATTAGCTCACTCGGTAGCGCGTCGAATTTTTTTTGTCGCTGGGACATGCTTGGTTGTAGGGGATGCGCGTACCGGTTCGAATCCGCACATAAACCTTTTTTGTTAATGTGTGTATGGTATTCGAGAGAGAGAGAGAGAGCCACCCCACCCGTTGTTGTACGCGTGAGAGGTTGTGGATTCGAACCTTACTTTTTCCCCCTCTCTTTTCTCGAGAGGTTGCGGATTCGAACCCGATCTTTTGTTTGTTTGTTTGTTTTTTTTATGCCAAAACCTGGAGGTTCAGCGCCAGCGGTTTTTATACGAAACCCATGTATAATATTCCCACTGGAGAAAAAAAAGTCCACCTAACCCCACTCCCACCCAATCATTCCACTCACCCCCACCCCCAATAAATAAACCAAAGGTAATTTCTATTACTATTAACATGTTTCCATGTGTGTCGAGTGAGACGGTTTCACACACGCGTTTACTTACCCATCTAAAGGGCTATAGCAGAAGATCAAGCGAGTTTCAGAGTAGTGCGGGGTACTGTGTTAAAATGTTTAGCTACATGGTCCTCATCCACAAATATCTCCAATGCCCAAAGAAGCCGTCACAACATGTCAGTGACTTTAACAAGGCCTTTGATAGATTGTGGCACGGTGGCCTCGGACAACTTCTCCGAAGCTTCAACTTCAAGGAAGGGCTCCTTTAAGTCATCTAGACTCTTTATGTCCACTTCAGCATCTCCGTGCTCCCGAACAAACAGCCGGGGCAGTTCTCCCGAACAATTGTCGGCGTCAGACAAAGGTGCCCACTCTTTCCAGGACTTCCCTATCTCTTTCTATGGAGAATCACGAAAAATCACAACCTCCATCTCAATTCGTGGCATGCCTCTCTGCAACCTTCGTTTTGCAGACGACGTTGACTCAGTGGGGGATGGGGGTGGGGGGTGAGGGGTGAGGGATGGGGGTGTAGGGTGGGGTGGGAGATGGGGTGGGAGGTGGGGATGGGCGATGGAGGTGGGGGTGGGGGTGAGGGATGGGGGTGGGGGAAACGACAAGCTCCATGATCTCGCCAACACACTCTTTACAATAAATCAGCCAAAATAAATCCAAGATCATGGTGAACAGCGCAAACAACTTCGGTGTCCACCTAACCATGAATGGTGTGCCTCTGGAAGAGGTGTCCAGCTTCAACTATAGAGGGGGGAGGAAAGGGGGGAGGAAAGGGGGGAGGAAAGGGGGGAGGAAAGGGGGGAGGAAAGGGGGGAGGAAAGGGGGGAGGAAAGGGGGGAGGAAAGGGGGGAGGAAAGGGGGGAGGAAAGGGGGAAGGAAAGGGGGGAGGAAAGGGGGGAGGAAAGGGGGGAGGAAAGGGGGGAGGAAAGGGGGGAGGAGGTGAGTTGTTGGGTTTTTTGCGATGAGTGCACTTCTCCAATTATCGTCCACTATCACAATAAAGTAACTTTTCATTCATATGTTTTACAAGTTGAAGCTCTTGACATCAGAGAAAACTAAATTAATGTCCAAACTTTTGGACAATGAAGTGTCGTCAGTCGTGATTGGTGAACATTGGTCCAATGTGTGCTGCCGTCGTAATAGGCTTCGTCAGTCCAAAGGCACTATCTAACGGGACCGCCAGCTTCTGCAGTTTTGACGCGATTTGTCATTTGGCCTCCCTGACTCTGAGCCGTTTTGACTTTCGCGGGAACATCACTTCCGGTAGAATGAAAGCTACAGTGGACTGGTAATACTTGTGTTTTCACATAGCAGTGTATTCCGTGTGTATCTGCATTTAATTCATTCGAAGACGGAAAGAAAGTTGTGTATTACTTTCGTAATCAAAGACACTTTGAGCGTAATGAAGCAAGAATTCATTGTCGATCAATTCGTTTACATTTACCAGACCAGTGCGGGAACGTACGCGTGATTTTTCAGAGTTGCCGTTAGTTTATTGCAAAAGTTTAGGTGCTGTACTTGTCATCAAGAAGTATTCTTCAGACTGACAAATTAATATAATAAGTTAGTGAGGTTTCATCGGAGAGCGAACAGCGCAGCTGCTGTAAAATAGTGGCTCACCGGAAGTGATGCTCCCGCGGATCACTGTCTCCGGGACCTCCCTCGCAACTCGTGCGAAGCTGGCGGTTCCGTAAGATAGTGTCTTTGGTCAGTTCCAGGCAGCAGACGTGGCATGACGTCAAACACGGAAATGCGGTCACTTACGTCTGAGGGCGCGCAGTCCAAAATCAGGTCAATGGCCCATTGAA
>JAWQFJ010031355.1:15000-30000 GCA_034096865.1 Theodoxus fluviatilis
TCAAGGCAACACTCACTACCTGTGCTCTGTGTACTTCAAGGCGTATGGTACGCTTTCAGCAACACTCACTATCTGTGTACTTCAAGGCGTATGTTATGCTTTCAGCAACACTCACTGCCTGTGCTCTGTGTACTTCAAGATGTATGGTACGCTTTCAGCAACACTCACTACCTGTGCTCTGTGTACTTCAAGGCGTATGGTGCGCTTTCAGCAACACTCACTGCCTGTGCTCTGTGTACTTCAAGGTGTATGGTGCGCTTTCAGCAACACTCACTACCTGTGCTCTGTGTACTTCAAGGCGTATGGTGCGCTTTCAGCAACACTCACTGCCTGTGCTCTGTGTACTTCAAGGTGTATGGTACGCTTTCAGCAACACTCACTGCCTGTGCTCTGTGTACTTCAAGGCGTATGGTACGCTTTCAGCAACACTCACTGCCTGTGCTCTGTGTACTTCAAGGCGTATGGTACGCTTTCAGCAACACTCACTGCCTGTGCTCTGTGTACTTCAAGGCGTATGGTACGCTTTCAGCAACACTCACTGCCTGTGCTCTGTGTACTTCAAGGCGTATGGTACGCTTTCAGCAACACTCACTGCCTGTGGTTTGGGGGTGAGAACAGACCCCCTGTGAGTTGGGGGTGAGAACAGACCCCCCTGTGGGTTGGGGGTGAGAACAGACCCCCCGCTTCTTCCTATGGTCTTTGCAAGTGGTGAGCAACCAGGAAAATAGTGATTTCTTCTCAATCTAACAAATTATCGTGCCTTTCGTGATTAATGGTCTTCAGTAACCTACAAAGGCTGACATACCTTAAAACTCCATCTATCCATCAACCGCTCGCGACCACTACATAGGATAATGGACAGGGTCCTTATTGTTTGAACCTAGACATGTATGTAAATATCCTTCCCTGAATTCAGATGGAGGAAGATAATGACTAAAAAAATGCAGTTCTGCTTTATTCTGCCATCAAGGAAGAGGACGCAATCTTGTGCTCTTTCTTTTCGCATACCTCTATTCCATGACAGGGAACTCAGAGATACCAAATGTGAACGTCTGCTTGTCAGGGAGCGTTTGTCAAGTCATCCATGCGTAGATTGCATCTGCATCCATACACTTTCCAATTAAATCAGTGCTCCGATACCCTTTCAGGTACATTTATCTCATTCATTTTGTCTGTTGTCCTCCCTAAATCGGCTGTTTGGAAACCTTTGAAGAAGCCGTACAAATTATGCCTCTTTGCTTTCCCTTGTCTGCTGAATCCAGACGGAGGTTGATCGGTCTCGTGCACTCACCTCGCAATGGTCTGGAGGGCGTCACGACCCAATTCACCGCTGTCTTGCGTGTCTCAAGGACGGTGACACGGACAACTGACAAGCCTCATCCTCAGGGGATTATCAAGGCTGCCCCACCCAGCAGCCTCCTTGCAGGAAAAATTAAAATCATCCCCTCCATGCAGAACTCCATGCCAGACTCGACCCTGGCAATCAAAGAGTCTGTCCTCTAAAAACCAGCCTCTGCCAAAGCAACCACCCATTTTCGTTTAGTTTATCTCACCCCTTGTTTGTGACTCTTTGTCTCGCACTGGGAAGTTTTTCTTGTACATAACCAATGCCTAATGCCGGTGAAATGTAGTCTTTGATTTCCATATTTGGATGTATTAAAATACATTATGTTATGTTATGCTATGCTATGTTATGTCATGTCGCCTCGCGTCGCGTCGCGTCGTGTCGTCACGTTACGTTGTATTGTGTTTTGTGGTGTTGCGTTGCTTTGTGTTGTGTTGTGTTGTTTGGTGTTGCGTTGCGTTGCTTTGCATTCTGTTTTTGCTGCGTTGTGTTGCGTTTGTGTTGCGTTGTGTTGTGTTTGTGTTGCGTTGCATTACGTTGCGTTGCGTTGTGTTGAGTTGTGTTGCGTTGCGTTGCGTTGTGTTGTGTTGTGTTGTGTTTGTGTTGCGTTGCATTACGTTGCGTTGTGTTGTGTTGTATTGTGCTGTGTTGTGTTGTATTGTGTAGTGTTGTGTTGTGTTTGTGTTGTGTTGTGTTGTGTTGCGTAGCGTTGCGTTGCGTTGCGTTGCGTTATGTTGTGTTGCGTTATGTTGTGTTGCGTTGTGTTGCGTTGCGTTGCTTTGCATTCTGTTTGCGCTGCGTTGTGTTGTGTTGTGTTGTGTTGTGTTTGTGTTGCGTTGCATTACGTTGCGTTGTGTTGTGTTGTGTTGTATTGTGCTGTGTTGTGCTGTATTGTGTAGTGTTGTGTTGTGTTTGTGTTGTGTTGTGTTGTGTTGCGTAGCGTTGCGTTGCGTTGTGTTGTGTTGCGTTGTGTTGTGTTGTGTTGTGTTGCATTACGTTGCGTTGTGTTGTGTTGTGTTTTGTTTGTGTTGTGTTGTGTTGTGTTTGTGTTGTGTTGTGTTTGTGTTGTGTTGTGTTGTGTGGTGTGGTGTGGTGTTGTGTTTGTGTTGTGTTGTGTTGTGTGGTGTGGTGTTGCGTTGCGTTGCGTTGCGTTTGCATTACGTTGCGTTGTGTTGTGTGGTTTGGTGTGATGTGGTGTGGTGTTGCGTTGCGTTGCGTTTGCATTACGTTGCGTTGTGTTGTGTGGTTTGGTGTGATGTGGTTGGGTGTTGCGTTGCGTTGCGTTTGCATTACGTTGCGTTGTGTTGTGTGGTTTGGTGTGATGTGGTTGGGTGTTGCGTTGCGTTTGCATTGCATTGCGTTGTGTTGTGTACGTTATGTTTTTTATGTTGTGTTGCGTCGTGTCATGTTATGTGATGTCATATTATGTTATGTTACGCTGCGAGCTATTTCTCCAGATGGAAGACAGACACTCCACAATAAAAATGATGATGATGATGATGATGATGATGATGATGATGATGATGATGATGATGATGATGATGATGATGATGATGATGATGATGATGATGATGATGATGATGATGATGATGATGATGATGATGATGATGATGATGATGATGATGATGATGGCGACGACAATAATGACGACAACGCCAGAGGGAACGACATATGATAAAGTTTGTAATTAGTAAAATGAATAGTTGATGAATGAATCATATTTACTTCTCATTGAGGAACACACCACCAACAGCAGGCCACCTATGCTACAGACCTACTTTATCCACTGCATTCCAGTGTGACTTCTTTTCGCGGGGGGGGGGGGGGGGGGGGGGGGCAATAGACCCACTATGACTCCCTACACAATTCGTAAAGATCGTAGAGAAATTGAGACTTCACTTGCTCTTTCTGAAACTAGTTCAGGTGTTTGTGTAGTCAATGATCTTTCATCATTGAAAACAATCTGATAGATCGTAAAACCTCATTCATAATCTTTTTACGTCTTTCTTCAGAATTCGTTCGGGAATCAGTTGCACTTGGGCAAGCTTTATAACGTCTGTAGTATCCTGACGTAAAGTCTTCGCCGTTGCAACGGTGTTTCTAATTCTCGACTGTTTTCTTGATATTCTTCGTCAGGTATATGAAGAAAGGTAAGGGTGAGGTTTGATACAGCGACTCATCATATATGTCTGTGTCTCAACTGCTTTACATTTTACCCCCTGATCTCTGGGCCGCTTGATGAATCCTTCACTGACACCTGACAGCGAACACAGAGACAGACATTTCAGACGCACACAATCAAGTACAGCACCAACTCCACTCCCTGGGGAGGATTCCAGCCCGATGCTGGGTCAAGGCCGCATGCAAGGGTTAATCGCACTACGGTGTGCCATCACTGTCCTCTCAGGTACCCGGATTTACTCCTGGGAGGGGAGAAGCAATGTGAGTAAAACATCTTGCTGAACGATTTAACTCCAGGAACAGCGTAGCTTCGAACGCCGCACCCACTAGCCGGAAGCAACAACAGGTCAAACGCGCGTACCACGTGGCCAGGGAGTCGCGTTTAGGAATGTTTCTTGACGTCTCTAGTATCCTGACATTACGTCTTTGCCTTGCAACGGCGTATCTACGTTTCGGCCGCTTTCTTTATATCTGTCGTCAGCATCTAATGTGAAGCAGTCGCAATTAGGCATGCTTCTTAATGTCTCTGGTATCTTCACATTAAGTCTTTGCCATCGCAACGGCTACGTTTCGGCCGCTTTTTATATCTGTCGTCAGCATCTAATGGGAAGCAGTCGCAATTAGGCATGCTTCTTAATGTCTCTGGTATCTTAACATTAAGTCTTTGCCATTGCAAAGGCGTATTTACGTTTCGGCCGCTTTCTTTATATCTGTCGTCAGCATCTAATGGGAAGCAATTGCATTTAGGCATGCTTCTTAATGTCTGCAGAAATACCTTCGGCGTATCTACATATATTTGTCGGATGTCGAAGACAGCCAGCATCAAGAGTCTCCGCATCCTCCACCGAGTGGAAACCGCCCTGATTTCCCTCGAGACCTCCAATCCGATTTCTTGTCCCCCGATTAGCTCAAACGACCTGAGTCTCCAGACGGCGCTGCCTCTCTCTCCAGGGATAGCTGAAGCACATACGCCTGTCACTTTCCTAGAATTGCCTTTGCAAAGCTAGGAAAGAAGATGTGGGAATAGTCTTTAAGTGTCCAGTGTGGTTTTAGTCTTCCATGTGAAATTCGCTTAACAGCCTTCGATTCACAAGGCATGAAAACTCACAGGGCGGAAGTTTCCGACTTCTCGTTCTTCCAGGCATGTGCTACTTCCGGTTACATTGGAGTAGTCAGCACCTCTGCAAAAATGAAAAGAAAAACCGGATGTGGAATATAGGTCGATGCTACGATATTCCCACAGGAAATACAAAATATGATAACCGTGTAAAAAATATTGTGCAACTGCAAAACTTCGGACAACGTGCAAATTGGAAACGAGAGAGAACGAACGAACGAACGAACGGTTTTATTTGAGCAGGCCTCCGGCCTATCACAACCTAATTATCGGCATAACTCATCGGTTGTGCCCAGTGCTGTTTGTCTGCATTTAAAGGCATAGTAAAGATACATGGCCGATGATCTTGTTATGTCCACGTTCTCATTCGCCACAACATCATGTACATCAATGCGATACCTTGTATCAAACATATGGAAAATGTACTTCTGCCTTAAAACTTCATAAGCAGGGCATCTAAACAAAAAATGGAGCTCATCTTCGTCCTCTTCATTACATGATGGACAGATGAATGAGATATGAGGATCTTTGGTATAACGATATCTATGTACATACAGTTCACTGACCCCCGCACGGAAGCGGACCAAAGTGTTTCTGAAAACTTGTTTGTCAATATTATAAAGATACAGTTCCCTAGTGGGAGAGGATTTGAACTGTCTGTAAAACTCATATCTCGCGCTGTTTGCGAGAGCAGTAGACCAATTCTGTACATACTCGGCAATAAGACGCCCCTTTAAATCCCTTAGAAACTGAGTCTCATTCTGTACACACTGCAAATTCCACGAACTTTCACAGTTGTGTTTACATAACAATCCTTTTATGTCATCGGCCCAAGTATTTTTCCCAAAATGTAACATCATATTATAGATCTTGCGAGGAAATCTGGATGGATCCATTCGCAAAATCCTCAGCCAGTACTTCACTGCGCGTATTTTGGCACTGATGCTTAAGGGATACCTCCCCATCTCCCCGTACACAATAATATTAGGGGTTTGTGACGGCAGATATAAAAATCGCTTCAATGCCTGTAGATGGACACTTTCCACGTCAGAACACTCCTTCATGCCCCACAGTTCCGATGAATACAAAAGAACTGGCCCAACTTGTGTATCAAATAGTTTAAAGAAGAAGTCTGGAGAGACACATCCAAGTTTTCTGTAGCACTTGATGGCCTGAAGCATACCGGCTCTAGCCCTTCCAACAAGATCTGTTTGCATCGTTTTGTACGACAATCGTGTGGAGAAAACCGCACCAAGGTATTTATACTCATTTACCACATCCACTCTCACCTCCCCCAAGAACCATTTTTCGTGTTCTGCAAGGAAACCTCCGTTGCGGAATACTACAACTTTAGTCTTCTCAGAGTTCACCGTAAGTCCGAGTTTACATGATTCTTGCACAAGAACATCAAGCTGATTTTGCAAACCAACGGGAGTGTCTGAAATCAATGCAACGTCATCGGCAAACAGCAAAAGATATATAGTAACCAATTCAGGCATTAACTGAACTCCATGTTTGCCTCTTTGTATCACCCTTTTTGCTACGTAGGTTATTAACAGAGAAAAAATTGTCGGGCTGGTTTTACAACCCTGTTTAAGGCCCCGATTGCACTCAAACGATTCCGTACAGCGGCCATTGCACTTTACACAGTACCATACAGATGAATACATGCCTTTAAGTAAGTTCAACATTTTCCCTTTCATTCCATACATTTCAAGTACCTTCCACAAGGCCATTCTGTCCACAGTGTCAAATGCCTTCTTAAAGTCCACGAAAGCTATATATAGCTTTCGTTTTCTGCTCAAGTATCTTTGCACAATGCCCTGAAGTATAAACATGTTGTCTACAGTGGAGTACCCTTTGCGGAAACCAGCTTGCTCTTCGACAATCAGGTTGTTGGCCTCAGCCCAACCCTGTAGTCTGTCGGTAATTATTGAAGTAAATACCTTACAAAAAATGCTTGTTAAACAAATCCCACGGTAGTTATCAGGGTTAGAAGGATCACCCTTTTTATGAATAGGTACGATAATGGACCTTCTCCAGACCTTCGGGAATTCTCCTGTTGAAAATACCTTATTAAAAAATCTGCACACCAAATTAACAGCAGATCTACTTGCACATTTCAACATCTCGGCTGAAATTTCATCTAGTCCGGCAGCTCGACCCACTTTCAGTTTGTCTAGTGCTACGATAATTTCCTCTTCCGTTATGACCGAGTTCAGGAAGGACAACTCTTCCTCAGACGAGTCAAATTGAATTTTTTCTATTTCAGATACATTCACAGGATTCATAATCTGGAAAACCTTGCGAAAGTGGTCTAACCAAGTGGTTCCGGGAATACGGCCGTCTAGAGATTTATTTCCACACAACTGTCGAACCCGTTTCCAGAACTTGACAGGATCATTCATATTCTCTAACAATTCAGAGGCGATTACCTCTCTATGTTGGGCCTTCTTCGTGTTTAACAGTCTTTTATACCGGTTTCTCTGCTTGATATACTCATCTTTTACAGGAGTCAACAACGTTCGTCTGTACAGTCTAAGAAGAGATTGCACTTTTCTCTTTGCAAATTTACATTCTTTATCAAACCACGCCTGACCGTATATTTTCTTCCCGAAGCATACATTTCTTCTCATGCATTCTGCCGCTTGCACAAAACACAATGTAATTTTTTCACAAATGACATCTACCTCTTCTTCCTGAATGGTATGCATACCAATGGCTAATTCACTGAGGTTTGCTTTAAGTTGGTCTGCATAAATCTGGGACAAGTGCGCGTCCCACACGAGCTTGGCTGTTACAAATTCCTCTGGATCGCTTCTCTCGGCTACCGTACCTTTCACTTTCAGCTCTAAACAAAGGTGAGGAGACGAAACATTTTCCCTCACACACATATATGAACAGAAAGGCAAAAAGTCATTTGATACCAAAAAATAATCAATGACACTGTTCCCAGATGTCGACATATATGTAAAGCAACCGTCCTTATCGCCCTCTACAGTGCCATTCAAAATGTGCAGATCGAAACCCAAACACAATGATAGTAGAGTGCGTCCAAAGTCGTTAATTGTGGTGTCCTGTGAACGCCGAAACTCATTGAGGACGTCCAGCCTCATATCAAGGTAACTATCATGGTTAGCAACATTTGAGTTCCCCGTCCTGGCATTCAAGTCACCACAGATGACGATAGAACAGTCCGCATGTCGTGCCAATAACTGCAACAGACCTTCTTCAAGTATACAAATGCCGTTGCTTTCACTCAAGTTAGCATAGTACGGTGATCCCATGGGTGGAACATATACGCACACAACTAAAACGTCTTTTTCAGAATTGAACAATTGCCGACAAAATCTAAATGCTAGAAGGTTATCCAAATCGCAAGTGACGTTGTCAACCCAAGAGGAAATATCATTACTGATGAGACATATTATCCCCCCCGATCTTCGACCCTGTATGGACAATTTTCGAGCAGGAGAAACAAAACATTTGAAATTAGCTAAATGACTACTAGTTTCGAAATACTCTAGAAAAGTTTCGACTAAACATATGAAATGAAAACGCTGGAGGTATGGCAAGAAATCTGGATCATCAAACTTTGAGAGTAGACCGCCAACATTCCAACTCATAAACTGGATACTACCTGAAGGAACGTTGACAGTTGCGATAGCACCTTGACCGGTCTCCTAGCTGGGACCCGCTTGCTCGCGGAGTCTTGCAAGGGAACGGGTGAGGTACCCTCTATGACGCGCATCTTGGCCCGATCCGGCTCTACTCTGGCTCTGGCTGGAGACTTCTCCAGAAGAGGCTCCGTCAGAGATCCCTCCGCGTCCAACCTCCCTGGCCTCGCGAAGCTGGGTCCTTTGTCTGACGGTCCTGTCTGCGGAAACTCCGACTCCTTTCTTCTTGAACTCGTCCCGGGCATGCAAAATGGTGTACTTGTCTGAGCTCCGGTTCATGCAGGCGATCAGCGGCCGTGTTCTGTCAGGAGCCGCCTTCCCGATGCGATGGGCTCGTTTGATGCCTCTGGAGTCAAGGTGGTCTGGGAGTACATCATTGACAGCCTCCAGGAACTTCTTTTCACTGTCCTCGAAAGTCTCGCTGTCTGCCTCTGGAACGTTGTAGAGAATGATGTTGTCTCTACGACTTCTTTGCTCCTGTCGCTCCAGATTGTCCTCCAAACGCTGCAGCCTGGCATCGATGTCTGCCTGTCGGTCGCTGATGTGGTCCATAAACTGTTCATGGTATTCAAGCTTGTCTTTCACTGCACTCAACTCAGATTGTATGCTGTTGAGCTTGTCAGTCACGATCTGCATACAGCCAGCCAACCTTTGCATTTCCGTTGAGAGTCTCTCAGCCATAACAGTCATGGATCGTTCTGAGTCTTCTAACATGGCCTTTCTGAGTGATTCCATGGCTGCATCCAAGTCACACTTCTCCACAGGCCCGGGGTTGACCTCGATGTCCCCTGCCAAGGTCAGGAGACTAAATTCATTCCACTGATAGCCTTCTGACACCAAGCTGTTCAAAGTGGAAATGTTCAGGGCAGAGGTACCTCCCACGAGGTCTGGATGGATAGCCATGAGCAACCTATCACCTTCGCTAGGGTGGTACGCACACTGGTACCAAGCCGAAACTGCGTTGCCACCTGCCTGCACGAGAGAGAGCAGGGTTACTGCCAACTGTGACGAAGCCAGGGCCCAAACCAAGGCACCACACGATAGGCCGAGCACGATTGCCACGCTCAAGAGTGCAGCGCACGCGCACGCACCCCTTGTTGAGTCCGGAGTCAGTAACTTGCCCGCACGAGCAACACGAAGAGCGTGGCGGCCAATGCGCGCTCGATAGAGCTCAAGTTCAACCCCCATCGTGCCGCTCGTGCTAGTCGAGCTGAACACTGTCTGAAATTGCCTAAATCACACCGCAGTGTTAGCAGGCAGAATGCTAAATCAAAATACTAAAACAAAATATACACATATATATATATATATATATATATATATATCACCTAGCTGTCAAACAATAGCACAGACCCAAGCAAACAAACGCCTCGTTCAATGTAATTCACGACGCAACCACAGGGCAACAATATCATTGACACGCTATATCAAGACCGCATCAAGTGCACAAAAACACCCAATGCGTGGGAGATGAAACAACAACAATTCGACCCTTCAAAATCCGAGTCAAAACCACTTGCAAAATGTATGACCGTGTACTCTCATCATCACAGCGATTCCTGCACTGCACAAACGCAATTACAGTTCATCGGATCTGCGCTAGAATGCCCTTTCGGAAAGCGGCAAAACCGTTCGACAAGTTTCGGAAAAAAACACGAAGATCAGATGAACAAAAAACAGAATGGTCAGCACCATACACCCGCACTCCAAATCAGAATCCACGCCACAGCACTCCACACTAACGGCCAACCGTCAATCCAGTGATAGAGGCCAGCGGAAACAAACCTATCGTCCCACACAATTCACGGTGATGTCGACGGTGCTATTCAAAACCGCGTCGAGCACACAAACACACATAATAAGCGGAAACCGCAATTATACAATTCTGTCTCAAGATCACAGCGGCACGCAACGTGAATGTCCGTGTAGTCTTTTCGCAGCCATTCCCGCATGGCACAGTCCCAAATGCAGTTAGGTGGAGCTGCGCGAGAGTGCGCTTTCCAAACTCAGCAATATCGTTCAAAAAGTTTCAAAAGTTTCAAATATGTTAACGGGACTAAAAAGACAGCAGAGAGTTTCAACACCTACGTTAGAGCCCACTGGTTCGACAAGCACACATTGAAGCAGAATCTCGTCTTGGGTCGTTCGACGAAACAAGCCCGTACACTGCAGCAGAGCCACCCCAGCACACGTCCGACACCGACCGCGGCACAACCGTGAATGAAACGAGAGAGAGAGAGAGAGAGAGAGAGAGACAGACAGACAGACAGACAGACAGAGAAAGAGAGAAACACACATAGAGAGACAGAGCGAGAGAGACAGAGGGACAGAGAGACAGAGAGACAGAGAGAGACAAATTAGGGGGGCGAGAGACAGAGATAGAAATGGTAACTCCTGATGTCATGTACCAAGGATTTTCTTGTTGGAGAACAAGAGAAACGTTGTGGTTTAGTCTCGTCTCCTCTGTATTGCGGCAGTACAGTGTCTTATACATATGTCAGAGAATGTAGAACTTCCAAATTTAGAGGTAGTTACTTAAAGAAGAAAACGGGAAATGACTTGCATTGCGGCAATAAGCTAAGATCTCTCCAGTGGACACATTTGAAGTGAGGCACAGACGTGAAGCACAACATGGTCAACAGAATGTGGCTGGGAGGCATTTTCATTCCACCCTTCAAACTTCGAGTTCTTCACCAGGCTTTGCAGACTCAGCAGAAGATTTCTAAACTAGAGAGAACTCTGAGAAAGCAAACCTCCACCAAGAAATCACGCGTTCTCTTCCATAACCTGTATAATCATTTCAGGTAGGATGTTCTGCTAGTCACACCTGTATAATCATGTCAGGTAGGATGTTCTGCTAGTCACACCTGTATGATTCAGGAAGGATGTTCTGCTAGTCACACCTGTATAATCATGTCAGGTAGGATGTTCTGCTAGTCACACCTGTATGATTCAGGAAGGATGTTCTGCTGGTCACACCTGTATGATTCAGGTAGGATGTTCTGCTAGTCACACCTGTATGATTCAGGTAGGATGTTCTGCTAGTAACACCTGTATGATTCAGGTAGGATGTTCTGCTAGTCACACCTGTATGATTCAGGAAGGATGTTCTGCTAGTCACACCTGTATAATCATGTCAGGTAGGATGTTCTGCTAGTCACACCTGTATGATTCAGGAAGGATGTTCTGCTGGTCACACCTGTATGATTCAGGAAGGATGTTCTGCTGGTCACACCTGTATGATTCAGGTAGGATGTTCTGCTAGTCAGACCTGTATGATTCAGGAAGGATGTTCTGCTGGTCACACCTGTATGATTCAGGTAGGATGTTCTGCTAGTCAGACCTGTATGATTCAGGAAGGATGTTCTGCTGGTCACACCTGTATGATTCAGGTAGGATGTTCTGCTAGTCAGACCTGTATGATTCAGGTAGGATGTTCTGCTGGTCAGACCTGTATGATTCAGGTAGGATGTTCTGCTAGTCAGACCTGTATGATTCAGGTAGGATGTTCTGCTAGTCACACCTGTATGATTCAGGTAGGATGTTCTGCTAGTCAGACCTGTATGATTCAGGAAGGATGTTCTGCTGGTCACACCTGTATGATTCAGGAAGGATGTTCTGCTAGTAAGACCTGTATGATTCAGGTAGGATGTTCTGCTACTCACACCTGTATGATTCAGGTAGGATGTTCTGCTAGTCACACCTGTATGATTCAGGTAGGATGTTCTGCTAGTCACACCTGTATGATTCAGGTAGGATGTTCTGCTAGTCACACCTGTATGATTCAGGTAGGATGTTCTGCTAGTCACACCTGTATGATTCAGGTAGGATGTTCTGCTAGTCACACCTGTATGATTCAGGAAGGATGTTCTGCTAGTCACACCTGTATGATTCAGGTAGAATGTTCTGCTGATCAGACCTGTATGATTCAGGAAGGATGTTCTGCTAGTCACACCTGTATGATTCAGGTAGAATGTTCTGCTGATCAGACCTGTATGATTCAGGTAGGATGTTCTGCTAGTCACACCTGTATGATTCAGGAAGGATGTTCTGCTGATCAGACCTGTATGATTCAGGTAGGATGTTCTGCTAGTCACACCTGTATGATTCAGGTAGGATGTTCTGCTGGTCACACCTGTATGATTCAGGAAGGATGTTCTGCTGGTCACACCTGTATGATTCAGGTAGGATGTTCTGCTGGTCACACCTGTATGATTCAGGAAGGATGTTCTGCTGGTCACACCTGTATGATTCAGGAAGGATGTTCTGCTAGTCAGACCTGTATGATTCAGGTAGGATGTTCTGCTAGTCAGACCTGTATGATTCAGGTAGGATGTTCTGCTGATCAGACCTGTATGATTCAGGAAGGATGTTCTGCTAGTCACACCTGTATGATTCAGGTAGAATGTTCTGCTGATCAGACCTGTATGATTCAGGTAGGATGTTCTGCTAGTCACACCTGTATGATTCAGGAAGGATGTTCTGCTAGTCAGGCCTGTATGATTCAGGTAGGATGTTCTGCTAGTCAGACCTGTATGATTCAGGTAGGATGTTTTGCTAGTCACACCTGTATGATTCAGGTAGGATGTTCTGCTAGTCAGACCTGTATGATTCAGGTAGGATGTTCTGCTGGTCAGACCTGTATGATTCAGGTAGGATGTTCTGCTGGTCACACCTGTATGATTCAGGTAGGATGTTCTGCTGGTCACACCTGTATGATTCAGGAAGGATGTTCTGCTGGTCACACCTGTATGATTCAGGTAGGATGTTCTGCTGATCAGACCTGTATGATTCAGGTAGGATGTTCTGCTAGTCAGACCTGTATGATTCAGGAAGGATGTTCTGCTAGTCAGACCTGTATGATTCAGGTAGGATGTTCTGCTAGTCAAACCTGTATGATTCAGGTAGGATGTTCTGCTAGTCAGACCTGTGTGATTCAGGTAGGATGTTCTGCTAGTCAGACCTGTATGATTCAGGAAGGATGTTCTGCTAGTCACACCTGTATGATTCAGGTAGGATGTTCTGCTAGTCAGACCTGTATGATTCAGGTAGGATGTTCTGCTGGTCAGACCTGTGTGATTCAGGTAGGATGTTCTGCTAGTCAGACCTGTATGATTCAGGTAGGATGTTCTGCTGGTCAGACCTGTATGATTCAGGTAGGATGTTCTGCTAGTCACACCTGTATGATTCAGGTAGGATGTTCTGCTGATCAGACCTGTATGATTCAGGTAGGATGTTCTGCTGGTCACACCTGTATGATTCAGGTAGGATGTTCTGCTGATCAGACCTGTATGATTCAGGTAGGATGTTCTGCTAGTCACACCTGTATGATTCAGGTAGGATGTTCTGCTGATCAGACCTGTATGATTCAGGTAGGATGTTCTGCTAGTCAGACCTGTATGATTCAGGTAGGATGTTCTGCTAGTCAGACCTGTATGATTCAGGTAGGATGTTCTGCTGGTCAGACCTGTATGATTCAGGTAGGATGTTCTGCTAGTCAGACCTGTATGATTCAGGTAGGATGTTCTGCTAGTCACACCTGTATGATTCAGGTAGGATGTTCTGCTAGTCAGACCTGAAACTGGAAAATGTAGTTTACTTAACTAAGGGTCTGAAAGCGACATCTGAGTGCGGAAAGCATACGGCGACGTCACCAATAGTTTGACGTCATCAATTTCGTGATGCCGATAACATTATTCATCTTTTTGGTCGTAATTCCAAAACGAGGCAATAGAGTACCTTCAAAATGGATTGTTCCTTGTTCTAAGTGATACATGCATTTGATTTAATTAATGACAATGATAGCTTGTGTGTAAAATCAGTCTTTCATATAGTGTGTTGTTTTGTGTTTTACATTTCCTGTTAAGGCAGAATTAAGTAATTTAGTACCGAATTGCGCTATGTTGTGTCGTGTTGTGTTGCGTTGTACCATAGCGTTTTGTATTGTGTTGTGACGTATTTTTTTAATCTGATGCATTGTACTGTATTGCATTGCATTAAGTTGAATGCATTGAATTGTATTGCATTGTATTGTACTGCATGTCATTGCATTGTGTTGGGGTGTATTATATCGCATTGTATTGTATTACGTTGCATTGCGTTGCGTTGGGATGTATTGTACTGCATTGTATTGTATTGTATTGTATTACGTTGCATTACATTGTGTTGGGGTGTATTGTACTGCATTGTATTGTATTGTATTGCATTGCGTTGCATTGCGTTGCATTGCATTGTGTTGGAGTGTATTGTATGGTATTGTACTGTATTTATTGTATTGTAGCGTATTGTTTTGCATTGCATTGCATTGGATTGTTTTGCGTCGTATTCTATCGCATTGTATTGTATTGTATTGCATTGAATTGTTTTGCGTCGTATTTTATCGCATTGTATTGTATTGTATTGCATTGCATTGCAGTGTATTGTATTGTTTTGTATTGTATTGCATTGTTATGTATTTATTGTATTGTATTGTATTGTTTTGTTTTGCATTGCATTGTATTGCATTGTATTGTTTTGCGTTGTATTTTATTGAATTGTTTTGTATTGTTTTGCATTGTATTGCATTGCATTGTTTTGCGTTGTATTATATCGCATTGCATTGTATTGTATTGCACTGTATTGTTTTCTATTGTATTTTATTGCACTGTTTTGCATTGCATTTCATTGCATTGTATTGTTTT